>JAHZNC010002619.1:0-11093 GCA_027744095.1 Zhuqinia jingwanae | reverse complement strand
GTTGCTTCCAAAAACTGCGTACGTACGGTAAAGCCATCATCGCCATCAACACCGCAGTAATACCCAAGTATTATTAGTAATAATAACACTAAAAAAGAAAGTGATGATAATGGTGGTAGTATAACAGCTCAGCAGCATCTATGTATGTATATATGCATAAATATGTATAGAAATGAATGGAAGGATTATGGATCTATGTTGATGATGAAGTTGTTGATGATGATGACGAGACGACGATGATAGTAATGTACATTTCTGCTACAAAAAACCTTGTAAAATAAGGAATAACTAAAGTATGTAAGTAAAGCAGAATGTGAGTGCGTAAAATATAAAAAAGAGGACAAAGAAAAATGTATCATCACCATCATCATAAAGTAGCAGCTTTGTATTGTGTAGGAGAAGTAAAATAGAAAAAAAGGATTAAAAAAAGCTACGAGTCTGGGTTGATATGATATTATTATTACGATTATTACCGTCTTTCTTATTTTCGTCTCCTTTTTTAACGTCAAACATCACTACCTTCATCTTCATTAATGTGTGTATAATGTACACAATATATATGCGTGTTGTAGTAGTGATATGTATTCCTCTTTTCCTCCTCGCCTTTATATATATTTTTTGGCCCATTTACTTCTCTTGTGAATGATGAAGATGATAATAATGATAATGGCGACGGATGACTGTGATAATGTGAAGTGGAAGAAGAGACGAGGATAATGACAGCATGATTGCAATATTATTACCATGTTTGCTGAGTTGAATCTAAAGTGCAATATAATAATGTTGACTGTACATTTTTTTGTGTGTAGGATGTGGATATATAGTACAGTTTCTTCTGTCAAGGTAAAGGAATGCATACCTGCATACATAATACTATATCAAATCAAAGGGGTATTCAAATTTCAGGCACACAGTTTATTTGCGGCGGATAATGATGTTGAATGATGCATGATGATACACTACTTGTTTTGTTTTTTTTGTGGTAGGATACATAATATTTATGTGCAATATGATTACTATTTTTTTGTAAACCGATTTTTATAGTAATTTGCATTACCTCGTCTACTTTTCTGCAAACTGCATCTTTGCATTGTATATTAGCACGACCACCGTGATCATTGAAATTTTTATGATTGAGGTGAAACCGAAAATGCAGGTCTGCAGTTTAATTTAATGGGTACATAAAGACGTCCTTGACTTTTATTATTCTTTATAAATAATTTTACAGCAAGTAGATGTTACGAAGTCGTTTTTTGTGACCATGCGTGCGTATATATTCAGAAAAAAATGTTAATTATTTTTACCTTGGCAAAGTACAAAGGCGACAAGCTATCAAATATAAAGGAAATGACAGCTTTGTTGGCGCACACATCCTCCTACTGCATAAACTGAAGAGCAAAGAGTTTCTTTGAAACTTTGCTTTCCTCTTCACACAAATATTAATTTTGACTTTGGTTAGTATAGTGGTCGGATAGGAGTACAAATAATAAGGAAGGGTAATAAGGTAAGGTAATAATATATACATATACACACAGGAGCGCTTGGTATTGTCAGAAGTTTGACTGAAATCTCATCTTCTCTAATTTGTTTCACCTGTCAACAGATTCTGATAGCTACTTGTATTACGCGTCAGAAAAAGAGAAAAAAAATTAGATAAGAAGAAGAACAAGAAGAGGTCTCACGTCAATAATGTTTTGTTTATGTGTATTGTTCACGTAGTTGGTGAGTGATGCTGGATTCTGCTGGAGCGTAAAAGGATAATAAATATACTTTACAAAAGTAGTGTGCATTATCGGGATGAGAAGATGATAAAGTGTGAGCTCTTGTCTATAAAAAAAATGCACCTGCATTGCACTGAGAAGAAGCAAATGATGTAAGAAACCAATGATCGATTCGTTTTAGGGAAAACACGGTAATTATTAGATTAGTTATGGTTTTTCATTTGATTCAGTCGTTACAATTACCCTCATACGTTTGACGATATATCAGACGAGACGGGACCTTTTCCTGTACACATCTTACGCGCTTCCCGGTGAGTATGTGTTTGTGTCAAATTAAATTATGTAAGTATTCGAGATAATATCAACAGCAAGCACACAAAAGTGAAAACACTACACACACAGTTGTAGATTGATTTTTATTATTATTATGAATTTAAATGAATTTTTGAGACTGGATTTTTCATCAGAGTCGTCAAGCAGTCAAAATACAAAATATGTCCGGGGGTGGTTGCAAGTTGAAACGAATCTATAATATCAAGTTTGCATACATACCAATGTTAAATTAATATAATAATTTAATATTTTTTTAAACTTAAATTTAATGTTGTATTTTAAATGACTTAATATTATTCTTCAAAGATAAATAAAATTACATTTTCCAGTTTTACGCGAGAATTTTGTAATTGCTGCACCAGTAAGTGCATGTGTGGTGGAGCACGTAAACAAAAAGACATGTGCGTGTGTGTTATTTCAATGTACATTATTACATGGCCATACATGGCGCCGGACTGAAGTATGTAAAAGGATCCTATGATGATGATGAGCCAGACCGCGCGGACATCAACTGACTCTCAAAGATTTTTTTTTTGAAACAGAGAGAAAAAAAAACGAAGTCTGCCAGAGAGAGCAAGTGCGTCTATCATTATCATTAATTATTACTATTATTATTAGTTCACCATAAGACGGAAGAAGAATGAGAAGAATACCAGGACAGAGAACAGCAGCAGCGGCAGAAAAATGTGGGAGAAAAAAAAGAAGATATTGTATGACTCTATCATTATTTCCCGAATGAATGTGTATTTTATGCATATCATGACACTTAGGATTCAAGATTATATGCATACTTTACTTGTATATACTTATGGAATGGTTATTATTATATCTCCAAATTTACAGACATATGTACATACATACAACAACTTATATAAAAATAACAAAGTACTTCAACTTCATGTTTATAGGGTGTATGATTTAATGTAGAGCAAAAGTGCGTTTTTGTTACCAGTAAACCTGAAAATGACTGTGCTTATAAATTCGTGTATCTTTAAAAAAAATACCAGCAGATATTTATGAGTTTTTGGGGAGAAATGTCACACAAAAAAAGACATACACACATAAAGTATATTTGAATTGAAAAAAAAACTTTTGAATTTTTTTTCGTGTATGTTGTTTCTAGTAGCGTATGTCAGGGTGTCAAATAAAAAGAAATGCTCCCAAAACTGTCGCGCATCTCTCTTTTCGAGCTCTTGCTGCTCATATGTCGATTTGTTATCCACTAAACGAGCTTTTTACCACTAATTTTCTCCTCCTTTAACGATAATGAATAATTATTGCTTCATTTGCCAATATGTACAATATGTACAATATATACACAATAACATATTATATATACATATGTACATATATACAAGACACAGAGACAATGAGCCATATAAATTCTTTCTGTAAAGAATGAACAAAGTGTCATCCTTTTACTCTCAAATTATCCCTATTATTTTCTCTTCAACTTTTAACAAGTTCATGCATTCTTCTTGTTATAATAATACCAAAAAAAAACCCAAAAAAGAATATTATTTTCATTCCACATGTTGCGTTGCTGTTTTTTTGTATCGTGTATTTGCTTCAAAAATATATATATATATGCATATGTACACACGCAAATATAAAAAACACACGCTATATGCGTATATTATAGTAGAGTGTAGGTATAAAATACATAATACGTACATCAATAAATTGTAAAACGACTGGGAAAGTATTTTTATTTTTCATGAAGAGCCAATTAGGAGTAATCTGAGTAGCAAGCCAATTACCGCCACACTACAATATACTCTTGTGCGTTCTTCTCATTTGAAAAGCAAGACCATCTCATACTACTACAGATACTATACGTCTACTGCTTATAATGATAAACATTTTCCTTCTCGTTTTTCTCTCTGACTTTCGTCNTTACCGCCACACTACAATGTACTCTTGTGCGTTCTTCTCATTTGAAAAGCAAGACCATCTCATACTACTACAGATACTATACGTCTACTGCTTATAATGATAAACATTTTCCTTCTCGTTTTTCTCTCTGACTTTCGTCTCTCTCTCTACTCTCTGTGTAAACTGAGATAATCTTTATTAGGGAAAGTAACAAAAGTTACAAGTTGAAGTCTGTATTTCTAAAAGTTATGTATGGTCCAAAATATACATACATTCGTATACCTACAATATTGTTCCAAAATTGAAAGAAGGGTTAAAACCTTATCTTTTTTTTTACCAACAGCATCTGGTCTCTGGCGTGGTAGTATGTGGTATACTGTCTATCTACACTACACACACACACACACACACAATAATAATAATAATATGTGCTGTGTATATTTTCTCTTTATTGTAGTATGTTATCATCATCGTCGTCGTCGTCACCGAAAGAGTTCTTCTTGAATCTTGATAGTTTATTTTATGCATTCATTTCTAAACGGGGTGTGAAACCAGATGCCTGACGACTCATTATCTCCCCATTTCGCAATCATTTATTCTCGACGTTCCTCTTCATTAACTCGGTGACAAATTTCACGTCTCTTTGGCTTCTTCGTCTTCCTCACTTTTGCTGCTGCACACAACTCTCGCACTTTTTTTGTTTTGGCTTAAGTGGGAGCACATGTAAATAATCCAACTTTTACACACACACACACAGTTATTTTATGCACTGATTTTAAATGTATGCAATATGTATGTATATATTAAAAACATTCACTCAGTGCATCTCACACTCATATCACTACTAAAAATACACACTCACACATAGTTTTTCCTTTAATATGATTGCATCCTTTTCCTCTCATCATCATAAGCATTTATTTAATATGAAAGCTGGCAATGATTATAAATGGAATCTTAAACTGTTATGTATTGAAAATGGTTGGCTAATAAATACCATGCGAGTCAAAAAAAAAACTTTTCCCTCTGTCTTTCGTTTATTGTATAGGTATACAGGAAGAAGCTAATAATGTAATGAACGGATTCTTTTTTAGAGACGCTCTATGGCTGTGATGTGGTATCGTCGTGAAACGGGTCGAATACTACAGCCAGCGAATGATCCAGCTTGTATATAAGGATGGTTAAGTTAATAAATAAATAAATATATTTGGAGAAGAAAAAAAACACATGCTTAATACATATCCATACGACATTCCTTATAAAAATCAGAGAGCCTAATCAATGATGCATGAAGTTGTAAGTGGTGAGACGACAGCTCTGTATTTAACAGTTTCCCTAAACAAGCCCAGATGCCTGTGTTGTTGCTGCTAAATAGGATGGAATACGACACTCATTTCATTTCAAATGCACATATATATGCTTAATACTTATTATTATTATACGCTTTACTTTTTTTCTCTTGACGCTTTAAGAAAAAAAAAGTCAAAAATGAGTTTTAAATAAATCCGCATTTGTACTCATTAGATGCATAACTTCTTTTTCAGGAGGAGGAGGGCATGTTGGAATGTTTAAGAGAGAGAGAGAGAGAAGGAAACTTCGGTGTTATTTTTTCTATTAAGAAATTTTACACACCAACACCTATTTAAATATATATATACATGGGTACATTTTATTATATTGCACGTACAAAAAACATAATGTGTGTCCCTCTATATCTGTCCCACTTTAAAAGATCATATCTTTACAGTAGCAGTAGCAGCAGCAGCTTACAATTTCTTGGGTTGATGGTTCTTTTCCTCCTTGCCCAAAAAATATACGCTCATAATGTGGAGGATTTTTTGGAGGTGCTTCTTCTTTAAATCTCTCACTTGACATTTGGTAAGTGGGATAATCACAACAACAAAGACACAAACCATCAGTTGAGTAACCCTTGAATTTTCTCTGGAAAGGTCAATCAAGTTTTTTTAAACTTGGGTAAACTGAGACACACACAGATTTTCACAAAGATTTACTATCCTGTAAAAGGATTTTGAATAAAAATGGAAAGTAAAAAGCCTACTTTTTCGATTGAAAGCATATTAAGCAGTAATAATCATCATAATAATAATAACAGTGGCGGCAACAATACTGGCGGCTGCAATACAAGTAGCCATAGTCAGCAAAACCATCGTCATAATAATATTCATCATCATCATCATCATCTTCACCATCCTCATCAGAACAGTAAAATTTCTAATCTTTACTGCGAATCTCCTCCACTTGTAATGAAAATTGAGCCTACATCAGGTAGTTTTATTGGTGGTAGCAGCAGTGGCGATGAAAGCTATGATTACACAATCGGACAAGAAGAAGAATGCGGGGGCAGTAGTAGTAACAACAGAAGTGATAGATTCAAGATCAATAGCAGCAGCAGCAACAATAATAATAATAATAACACTGGGAGGAGTGCAAGTAGTGATGGTGGTTGCAGTAGTAGTAGTGGTGGTGTTGTTGTTATCAATTGTAAAACTGAAATGAGAAGCTTGTGCCCCAGCCCCAGCAGTGCCACAACTTTGTTGATTGACGATGCGGATTCAACTGTTGACATGGTCGATGATAATGATGAGCACCACCATCATCACGATGGAATGGTTGGCAACAGAAGTGGACATCATTTGAGTGGCTCACAAGATGACTTTCGAGATGTGGATGAAGATGACGAGGAAGACAATGGGGACCTTTGTCAGGAAGACTGTAGGGATGAGGATGATCAGCGTCTGCTGTCAGGTAAGAAATACTTGATGGATATCGCATATGTATGTGTGTGTATATGGATGTATGCTTTACTGTTTAGATTCAATTTGATATACAATCTTTTTCGACTTTTTTTTGTTCGAATACTAATGTACCACAACAATATATTAAAGTAGTAAAGAGTAGTTTTTTGTAAAGAGAGGGAAAAGCTGTAGAGAGTGCTTTCGCCCCATTAAAACAAATTGAGTTCCGGGGCTTTTGTAAACATTACGCTTAATTTATACCTACTTTATTATTACACTTTTGCAGGTTGTGAAAGTCCAGTGTGGTTTAAACGTACGTTTTGTTTTATTTTACGCGTAATGTCAGCTAGATTATATATTTTTGTAGGATTTGTTTTTTTGTCGAGTGTTATGAAATGGGAGTAACCAAAAATATTCTCTGGCTCCAAGCAGCTCATAAATTTATGTCAGCCATATCACTTCCCATTTCCTGTTGATTTAACCAACTAATCGGACACATTTTTGAAAGGAAATGATGTATGGCTTTGTTGCATTACTGCCTAAAAAGGGAATTTTAATGTTGCCGTGTGCTATAAAAATAAAGAAAATATACCTACCATATGTGTACAAGTGTACACTTATCATATTCTGCACATGCGATATAATAAGTACATTTACGTATGTGGGGAAAGTCATTAGCATAAAAAAAAGTTTGATCAAATTTACCATAACTTTCTAATTAGCCATTTCAAGCCAATAAAAATCGTAGAAAAAAAACTGATTAATATTTCAATATCTTTTAAAAACATTTCATTTCATTATTAATCAGATTTTAACATGTTTTATTATGGCAAAATATAAAATGCCATTTTCCGGGAGCAGGATACTAACTTTCATAATAGACGTACTTGTAGTATAATATTCATACCTACTCTTCTTTTACTTTTGGTAACACTTAACTCAACTTTATTTTCCTGATCCTCCTGCTGCGTACAAATTAAAATGCCATTTGCAATCATACTTTTTTTTTACTGTTTTTATATAAGATGGGGGAGGTGGGCAGGTTGTCGATCTTTTTAAAATAAATATATATATATATATATATACAGACCTGCTAGACAGGCAAAGAACTTGACGCCATGTTTGCTCGCAGACGGCGATGGAGATTAAATAGCAAAAAAATACGTACCTACTTTGTAAATTCAAGTTTACTTATAGCAAAAAGTTACGAGTTTTTACTGCGGTGAAAACGTCTACACCAAATCAAAAGAAAGAACTATTATCGTGATGCCTATATATATGCCTACAGCTTCAACATTTTTTTTTACTACTTAAAGGGAAAAATATTACATTGCGTGCCACAATGTCATAAATACGTAAAAACTCTTTTTTTTCGAATTTTTTTTATCAGAAGCCATATTACCCCAAAAAAGTTGACCATGTGTGTGTGTACATGTTATAAACTTTGTAGTAAGGATAACTTTTTCTTTGTCCAGTCCAGTAAGAGATGAATATTGAATTTCATCCAAACCTTAATTTTTTTTTGCAATATCGTTAGAATAAAAGTAGTTTATGTGCATAGTATATATTACTATTATTATAGAAATGAATGAGACTCTGCTTCATTTAAATATTCAATGCATTCTATAATTTCCACCGTCGTGCCACCACCACCAATAACAAAACAGCTCTTGTTCTAAAACCTAAAAACAACATCAACTGCTACTGCACTAACTACACTATGTACTACTATTACTGCATTATATATATACGCTGATGATGACCATCTCAAATATCTTCTGGTTTTTTTTGCTCATTGTTCATCAAAAACCCCAGAAGGATGATGTTGGTGATGATCTGTAATTGGTTGTAATGGCTGTAATTAGCATCACGTTTGTGTAAAAAGTCAGTGAGGAAAGTCATGCTAAATCATTATCATTTTTGTGTTCAACAAGCCAAAAAGAAAAACAGATTATGTTATAATAATGGCACCAACAACCACCAACTACTTGACTTTTTTTTGGGTGTAGTTTATTGTATGTGTATGTATATAGCTGAAAGGAGAAACAAATTAGCTTACGTAAGTATAAGGCTATGAAAAATGGCTCTACATAATTTTCCTCTTGCTTTAACAACAACAACTACAAAAACAGCAATACAATTCAATTTTCATTTTGTGAACAACACACACTCAAAACATTGGTAACAATCATATTATAATACTCATCTCAGGATGATGTGTGTAACTGGACCAGAAGAAGAGACTCGTAAAAATTTAAAAAAAAAAAAAAAAAAACTTTCGTTCAGCAGAGTAGTAGCAGTATATTATGTAGTTTTACATGTGTCGTGTCTTGGGCTCACACCGGAGACCGGAGTATATATTTTTTTTTGTAATAATGCCATGCTCATGTCCGTATTTATGCTACATGTTTTTTTTACTTAAGGCTTGGGTACGCATACACTAATATTTTTGCAATAAAATCCATTAACTGAATTAGCAATGTAGATAAGAATGTGGGTAATTACTGGTTTGTGGTGTATTTAATGCGTAATTTTAATCACAGTGTAGTAGTAAGAATGTCAAGAAGGACTACTAATACGGTTATTTGTAAACAGTTACCGGCAATTACAAATTACAATTATGAAGCTATATTTGGTGTAATGATATACTATAGTGGGCGCACACGCATCAACACAAGTTGATAATAGAACGTGTATATACATACCTACTTGAATGTAAGTTTAGACATATTATTTTTTTGTACGTGTATTTGGGCTATTTGATCTTATAAATTGTTTAAAAAAAATGTATACCTATTTTAACTAAACATAAAAATTAACAACTAAAATATTTGGAGCTTATATACAAAAATTTGTAGCATATTTTTTTCTGCTTGTTCCAAAAGAATCATTAATTATAAGAAAAACTCTGTGTGTTATATTTATATTACCACCAATAATAATAATAATAATAATAATAATGCATATGGAAGCTTATAGGAAAGGAAAAGTATGTATTTGTATACGTATTTGTACTGTTGGCCATGTGAATTTATGTTTTCTGGCTGATAATGGTCGATGATTTGTAAGAGTTATATGGTATTTTTATGCCTCAGAAACGCCAAATGATAGACCATTTCCCAGAGCAAATTTTTGGCTTATAGTCATCATCACTGCTGTGTCTAGTGAAATTTGTCTATTGATATGAAAATGTTTTTTTTTTCTCGTTTATTGTTAGTATGGGTTATATACAACTTTCAAAATTGAACACGTTAAACTACATTGAATGTTTGCACACACACACTCAAGATTAAACTTTTTGCTAATGAATAGCAAAATAAAAATAATTTAAGAATATTAACTGTTGCTGCATAACTGGATATAGATAGATATAGGTATAACGGGAATGAAGTTTTTATCCTGTTGGAAATGTTGAATGCTATTAAAACGATGAATGTAATATTTAAATATGTGTATAGGTAGGTAATAAGGTATACCTATATATAATATTTGGACAAGTAACAAAATAATACTTTAATACACACATGTATTTCCACTGAGGCAAAGTGACAGATGACAGCTCGTCTTGTGTAATTTATGGGGTAAAATATTGGGGATTGTAACTGTTACTCTCCACTCTCCACGTTCAAGTACGATGCGCAATTACTACATATATTTGTATATACCATAGCCAGTTGTCTGTGTGTACGCGTCTTTTTTTTCTACACTCACTTTAAAAAAAGACAAGTCTCCTCCGCGTCAAGACACCCCGTGAAAGCCATTTATTCAATCCATAAAAAATTGACTTGACGATCATGAAATGTTGCCCGATTAAAGGAAGCTAATGAGCTCAAATGAGAGAGATCTACTGAGACACAAGCTACTAAAAAAGTAAATATTTTTATGAGCAGCATAACAAGAAGACAAGAAAAAGTTTTTTTTTGCGTGGTAAATAGACTCATAATCGCATATATCCCATCTTGACTTCCTTCTTCTTCTGTAGTTTTCTTTTTTCTTTATACCTAATGTATATGTGCATATCATATGCCTGCCTTATGTGTCCAAGAAGAAGATTTTTTGTGTCTTTTTTTTGTAGGACGTGTCAAGATTTATGGTTACTTGTTTTAATGATTGCGATTATTTTTGACAATATTTATAATCCGACACACGTAGAGCAATAATAATGGTGCATCATTACGTGATATATATTTTATTTCTTGATGTCGTTTTATAGCTTAAAATCCCCCCGCAGTACGTATGGTGTGTGTGTGTTTTAAACCTCGTATATGCATATAGTCACAATTTTACATTAGAGAAAAAAAATCTTATTTTTTATGTATTTTTTTGCTAATTTTTTTTTCATCTCTCTGTCATGGAATGAGTAAATTTGTAGTTTTATAGCTTCATAAATCCCGTGTTTTCAAGAGAA
>JAHZNC010002618.1:0-10014 GCA_027744095.1 Zhuqinia jingwanae | reverse complement strand
ACGTTGATGATAAATGGCCCCGCTACTGTCCATAGTTTGCCAACTACAGTTTGTTATCAACCTTGTAGGGAATATGCAGCCAGAAAAGGAACAAGAGCACGTAAAGCTGGGAAGAAAGTAAAAAAAGTCGAGGTAAAACAACCCTACGTGTTCAGACAACTTAGAAAGCTTGCAGAGTAAGTTATGTTTTATTTTTGCAATTAGTACAATCAATTTAGTCCTTGGAGCCCATTATAAGATGATTAATGTATGACATTTTATTTTTTAAGTTTGCCGTATGAGGTCTCGAGACCAATAGACGACTCCCATATGCCACTTCCAATAGATGATGTCTACTTCTTTAAAAGATTTCGGTCCCACCACTACGACTTTGAAGAAGCTGTACAATATTTACGAGAAACGCATCACCCAACTGTATACAATGTTCCCAAAGCTCCTCTCTATTTAAGAGTGAATTTGGATATGAAATATCCGAACCGAGCAACCAAGTAATTTATGCACTCGATAAAATCTAATATGAGTAGTAATATGGTATGTGTCATGTGTACATTCTTTTAAATGTAAGATTACAATTTTAATCTTTTCAGATGTATGGATGGTTGGAGAAGCGTTATAGAAATGAAACAACCATTTCTTCTCGATGGAATGACCCAGCCTTCTGTACTAGCATTTTGCATTGAGGATATAGACTATATTGATAATGTCAAGAAAGAAGGCGGAGCAGACCTTGCCGGTGGTAAAGAAATAATCAAAGCTATTCAGGTAATTAATATACATTGTTCGATATTCTTTCTTTTACCTAAAGTTTTAGCTTGTATTTGCCAAAAGTAACCAAATCTTTTTCAAATTCACTTGATTGCAGACAGGAGAATTGAATGCTGATGATTTTGAATACTTGGTAGCGCACCCACTTGTGGTACCAGATCTCACCGCCATCAGGGGTCTCATTAAAAAGAAGTTTCCAAACGTAAAAAGTCGGACAATTAGCGCTGACCTTGTGCCGGAAGTTAGGAGATTGAAAGCAGGGATAAAAATTCATGTTGTCAAAAATGACCGTGAGCCAGATTTTGCCTATATCGAGACGCCTATTGGAACGGTAAAGTTCATTATAAGACAATTATTGAGACTTTTGGTATTATTATAATTTCACTGAAATATTATTTCATCTAAATGTGTACAGCTTGACATGGAGAATCTCAAGGAAAATTTCGAATCAGTCATACGGGATACATTACCAAGGCGGGTCACTGGAAAAACACCTGAAAATTTTGTGATTAGCTGTGTTTTAAAAACACCAGGCCATGGATTTGAAGAATTTAAAGTTGATATTTCCAATATTATTCAGAAAATGGAGATGGAAAAACAGAAAAGGGCTGCCGAGGATGATTAATACAAAATTAGGTTTCTAATAGTCATATGTAAATATTATATTATATTGTTATTTAATAATATAGTTTCAAGATAGTTTTTCGACCAAAAGAGTGAATTGTACTATTCCTTGTTATACACATTTTGTACACAAATTAATATGCGACTGTTAATTGCGTGGTCGAAGCAACATTATTTATCGGGTGATTAAATTTTAAATTGAAAAAAGCGTTGTAACTTATATAAATGATTATTCATGTTTTTGGCGCATCTGTATCTGTAAATGAGTGTTGGCGTTTTTAACTGCTAATGAGAGTATTAATGAGATCACGATATATTTTTCCTTTTTGGTGGTAACTAATGACTGTATAGCTTACTCAAATGGGCAGATTTATGCCAATTGACGGAACACAAGTGGAAAGCCCTATTGATTTTTAAGTTCATATGTCCATCTATGCGTGGAAGTTACGATCAGAGTTGGCTACTATCATTTCATTTTGCTGCAAGAATTTATTATTCCAAATAAATCGTTTCGATTTGACGCGATCAAATCAAATTTTCTTCAACGCTTTCAAATTCCAATTTCACATTTTGTGACAATTCTTCTCATCTTATTCCCAGTCCCTGAATTTGAAACCTTGAAACATGTTTAGCACGCGTCATTTCCGTCATGAATCATATCGCGTTTGATCATTTAGAGTTGGGATTTCCCTTGGGAGAGTCCCTTTTGTATTATGAACTGAGTGTATCCAGCTCTCAGGGTTTATTTATGACATGTTTTGTATGCATATACGCATAGACTATGCGGCATAGTTAATTACATACATTCATAATATGTATTTGTAATGGTGGCGATCGTGTAAAAGTATATAACTATGAATATACCTATACTATCTGTATTTACCTTACTTTTTCGTGTTTATGTTACAGGTGCTTGTCTCATTACTGGCAGAAAAGCTCATAATATAATATCTCGGCGTGTAGGAAATAATTTGCATAAACAAAAAGGACACAAAAAAGCTGGACATACAAACAAACAAAGATACCACTCTATTATCTTTTTCTCACTAGTTGACCAGCCACCTATATCTTGATTCCTCATTATATGCACATTATGTTATTGATAGGATGATGATGTTACCCTGATATTATTATTATTCCTTTTCACTTTCAGTATAGAAGGTGTACCTTTTCGTGCGCCAACATCACATTACAATTACAACGTAATGTATTTGCATGGACGGATCCGTGCTATTTCATAGCTGAACCTGTTCTCTTTTTTATATTTTCCTTCATTCTCCTTGTGTTGTACAAACACAAAATTACTCTTACACACTACGTAATGTGTAGTAATTTTATATGGCAAGAGCGTAAAATGGATGGATGTAAAGGGTTGAGCAGCTGAAGGAGATTTTTTACAGTCTAGTTCATACACATGTATTTGTGTCGTCGTAAAAAGTCTTAAACTGCCACACAGCTACGTAGTCAGACTAGTTTTGTGGAGATAAAATACATACTTCTGAGAGCTTATGTGGCACCACTTTGCCTTCACAGCAAAGATATAGTTTTAGATCTACCAGATATCTTGCCTGCAAAGATGAAAACCAGCAAATAGTGACTTTCCGAAATCCCGAATGTTGGAAAAACCAGAACTGCGTACTACACAGCTAGGAGGACTCTTTTCAAGAGAATTGTATTAGCAGCCTGAGATGTATATCATCCCGTATTCGTCTACATTTTCCTTGTTGTACTAGACCGAGAAATTCTCCCTCTTGTGTTCCCAACAAAATAGCATGTATGACGGTATGAGAAGGAAGTAAGAGAATGGTATGGTTGGAGCTGACTACATCGTCCAAAAGGTGTTTTTCTCGTGACAGAATACTGGAGTTCATAGTTTCACTTTGGTTCTCATTCTAATAGCAAGTCCGCTGTGTAGTAGTGTAATATTTCGTAGCAAGTTAAAGGGCAACCTCTGCGAAACACTTTGGTACTTTATGTATGAGCTCCTCAGCATAATTCAGCTTTAAGGACATTACTAGAGCCCTATTTACACTAATCCCAAAACAGCATTGCATCTTGCATTTTCAAACAAAATAAAATACACAGTCCCACACTCTAATATTTCCAGGTTTCAATTGTGCTTAACTACTTATAATCATATCACAAAGTTTTTAAGATTTATCCCCAGAAAGAAGTGAAATCGGACAGTTCGATTTTAATGGAAATCACTGACAGAATAAGCTTTCGTGATTTTCCTGTAAATATGTAAAGGGTTAATGTATCATGTGTATGCAAGAGTAGATCATTTTCTACTGCCACCTCGGATCAAGATAAAATAAGCACGTGTATTCCTATCTGGAAAGCCCTTTTACATAATAATAATAATAAAAATTGTGTTTGGTTTGGAATAACAATATTTTGCAGCAAGTGCATTGGTTTCTTTTATTTTTAAATTGGCAGCGCAAGCTAACAAGGGTTTGCTTGTAGGTATAGATTTATGTGAGCAGTTTTTACAAACCCAAAAAGGGCTTGGGTTTCCAGCAATAACGAATATTTAATGGGATGCTGAAAAGCTCCTTTCTATAAATGCAGCAAATTAAAAAATAATCAGTTTATAGTGTATCATAGTGCAAAAGTGGTTTGTTCAAGCAGTTAAGCATTGTAAAAATTTCTCCATAAAATAGCCACTCTGTTCCAGTGTGGCTTAAAATATATTTTGTGGTGGTGCAAAGGTGTGTAGTGTCCAAAATGTACAAATACGTATTTTTGGTATGCCTCATTGTTGAGGCTTGGAGTTCCGTACAAGAAGGCCGTAAGTTTTCAACAATTAATATTAAAATCCTCTTGATAACTCTTTCTGTCTCCCTGATAAAATATTTTATTTGTTTATTCACGTTGCTTCATAAATAATATGCGCGTATCATCATGAACTAGAATTGAGCTTTAAATACAAATTCATTTTCCTTAAACAAATTTCTCTTCGTTTTCCATTTAGTGTGTTGAAAACACATTATTTCTTCGTTGTGTTCAAGGAAGTGCTCACAACAGTTCATTTGAAAATAAGCACTTCAATACACAAGTAGCAGAGAGTCGCTAATCTGACAGCAATTCATTCAGTGAAATTACAATACTTTTCAATGTACTTTTTGTTGTACCCTCTTCCATCAATCAATATACTCATTCAAGATCGCTTCCAGTGATTAAAAATGCAATATATTATTGGAAAGGAAGCGGGTATGACACAAGTAGCAACAACGATGGCCAATTTTATCTCAAGCAAAAATATCCGGCATTGAATTCAAAGCATTACCCTCTTCCATCAATCAATATACTCATTTAAGATCGCTTCCAGTGATTAAAAATGCAATATATTATTGGAAAGGAAGCGGGTATGACACAAGTAGCAACAACGATGGCCAATTTTATCTCAAGCAAAAATATCCAGCATTGAAATCAAAGCAAATCATTATTCTATTTACAAAATTATATTATTTACTAGTTTTGTTCAATGACAAAGGTTGCAAGTGTTTAAGCGCCCGTGTCATTTCATGTTTGCAAAGTAAATTTCCAATGCGCAAAATTAGTAATATGAATTTCATGTTTCATGTCGCTTATCTATACTTACCAAGTTTTTTCCCTGTATCTGTAATAATTATTTAACTGACTCACGTTAAAAGAACGAAAAATACATGATAAGAAAATGAACTACCACTATTTCGCGGAAATGACAATTAATGTATGAATTTCATGTTTCATGTCGCTTATCTATACTTACCAAGTTTTTTCCCTGTATCTGTAATAATTATTTAACTGACTCACGTTAAAAGAACGAAAAATACATGATAAGAAAATGAACTGCCACTATTTCGCGGAAATGACAACTAATGATGAAAAAATGTAAAAAGTAAATAAATCAAAAATGTATGACAAAACAGGTACACAGTTTATCTGACATTTAGCTCATTAATAGAAGAGATGATGTGTGGATGTTGTGTGTCATCAGCGCTATCAAAGTACATAGATTTTTCATGCTGGGGGTTTCCCTTTCATTAGCCCGTAGCCGCATGGGCTTGTCAAAAGTGATTAAATCACAGCAGTGAGCAAGACCCAAATAAATGTTAATGAACTATGATACCCGATTGATGAGACATTCATAAATAAAAATAGACAAACATACACTCCAGGCATTCCGATGATCGTTGAAGAACATAATTTATATACGTACCTGATTTCCCCTTGAACCACACAACATTCTACTATAGCTTTCCAATACCAATTTGATTATTTCGTGCAGCAGAGAATTATCTACAAGGTGTCGTATAGGCATAAAATAAATGCCAATTTTAAACATGGTATTATATTATACATATTATACATGGGATATATAGTAAGAGCTGCAGTTTTTATGAGCGATCGATATTGAATGAAGTGTTTCATGTGGTTTCAATTGACATATATATTCCCTGTCTCTGTTTCTCATTTCCCATTTTTGTTGAGGTATTTTGCTGAAACCCCAAACGGAGTGGTATGTTGATCACTGCGGTTTTGAAATGGTAAATAGTCTATGTGAAACAAGAATAATTTGCTGCAGCAGCAACCAGAAACGCTATATACGCGTCCAAAAAT
Source organism: Zhuqinia jingwanae (assembly GCA_027744095.1). Lineage (NCBI taxonomy): Eukaryota > Metazoa > Arthropoda > Collembola > Entomobryomorpha > Paronellidae > Zhuqinia > Zhuqinia jingwanae. Next base: position 4,020 of record JAHZNC010002618.1, on the reverse strand, counting down.
TATTCTCAACCTTGAACAATGATGTAAATGATGGGAATGAGATTGTGTGTCGAGTTGCCATATCATGCCAATGTTGATGTGTGGGATAGATGTGGGAATTTGAATACAAAAAGCACATCATACTACTTGCTGCAGGGAAAATTAGTGGAGGAAAATATATGCTAAACCCACGCATTTACGCAAAATGATTAACAAAAATTCAATGCTAAATAATTCATTTTTTAGACGGAGAAGAATAATATAAAAAAGTGTTGTATAATGCCAATCATTTGCACATATAATTTTTTTTTGGAAATTGCCATTGCATAATTTTATGACACCTAATGATTACCCATTGGCTTTTATTTCGCAGTGCCAAGATTGGAACTTTCGGATCCTGAAGTCGGCTATCATGGTCTGATACGAGAAAATGAGCTTGTTGTTGAGGTGAAACCAAAAATCAGGGCTGTTGGAGCAGAAATTTGCGGCTTTCGTATTCTTAATCGACATCATGGGGAATCTCCATTCGAGGTAAGAAATATATATGACGTGTTAAACTCGACTAAAATTGACAAAAACTCTCTGCATAGAAATATGCATTTCATGTTCACATCATCATCAATCATTATTGGCTCACAATGCAGCCGACACTCTCACAATCGCAATTAGCGTACTTATTCTTTATGCCGTAGAAAGGAAAAAAAAAATTGTTTCTTGTTTTCGGCTAACATAATATTATGTATGGCATAAATAATACATGAATTTCGACTACTAAAAACTTCAACAACTACAAAACTATAAAATAAAATGATGTTTACTTTGCTCGAGAAGTAAAATACTTAACTACCCCTGTCACGGAACCGAAACTTTCATCTCTCCCCACTTCATGTTTTAATGTGAATTACGTCACTACTCCACGGATTTATTATCCTTGTAAGCGGAGCATAATTGTTGGTGAGTGTTGTTTACTAAACAGATTTTTTGACGTGTGTGAGCAACTACTTGACGGATATCCGAATGATTTGAAATACCAACTAATAAAAATTTACTACTGTACTGTAATATTCACTGGCTATATTTGCTAAACGCCTGTCACTCTCAATGTTGTAATCTGATCTCATGCATGAAAGATTAAAATGAGTAATTTATGAGTGAACAATACAATAAAAATAAAATAGATCTTAATTGGTCATTTAAATCAAAGGAGCAGTAGTTTAATTTAAACCACAAATACCAAAACTCTGGTTGTAACATTTTGAAGAGGATAAAATTGAAAATAGTCGGGACCAGAGCATGCCATGATGGGATGATGGATTGCATGCAGCCAAATGATGAGCTGTTTCTCTTTACCAGTCTGTTCTCATCACTATTTATATAGGTGTTCTTAAATATTTCCATTGCTTGCACATATTTCTTCATTCATTGCATGATTTGTGACGCAAGTTATTTTTTTACAGTCATTGCATTTACATTAGGTAACAAAAATATTTTTCCAGTAGATTGTATGTAATTAGTGCAGCAATGTATACGTTTGTTGAAGATCCATGAACTATTTTTTTGCATTTCTCTCATCATCATCCTTTGAATTCCACTCAAGAAGCCAAGTTTTCTTTTCATGTACAAATTAAAGCTTCCCATTTTTACGTGTACATGATCAGGATCACGCTATTCTTTTATTACATACATTATTACATATAGTATAAGCTGTATAGGTAATATGGAATAATATGGAATCCATATCATGGATATGAGTACACCAATGTTTTTGTATTTTGCATATCACAACAAGAAGATCTATCAAGTTTTTTCCGACTTTTTCAAAATAATAATTATTCATAAATGCAATTTCTTGGCTCAAAAAAAAAGTGTATCAGGCACACATGCCATGTATTTCATTTTTAACAAAAAGCTCAAGTTTTGTTATGAATTGGTTATGAACTGGCGAGAATATTCGTACACCACACACGATCATGTTGTATATAATTACATAATTATAATATGACAAGAATCATATCGTATCACCTGTTGGGGAAATGTAGATTAAAGACTCAAGTTTAGTTGGACTGATATCTATCCAGCATTTGTTGCCATAAGATGGATTTGTGTAAGGAGAAGAAGACGACGATGCTTCCACTACTGAAGTAAATTAAATGAATATCCAAAAGACTTCATTCGCATCGTAGTTGAATAGGTATACATCATATCAATTTTCAACGATATTGTTGCTCCTGCCGCTGGTTTGTTAATTACAAAAAACAGATGCTGTTAAAACTGAAACGAAAGCCATCAAATGAAATGTGAAACCTTCATGTTTTAGTCTGCATTAGAAGACAGTATCACAACTCAATATTCTTCAAAGTAATATAACTTTATTATTATGCCTTTAAGTACAAACAATATAAAATGAAAGATTGATATCCATACAATATTTAGCAAATCATTACTTTTGAGAAGATATACGCTTCAGAATAATAATAATAATAACGTGACACACAACTTGAGCGGTGGTGTCATCACATCATAAATGTTGAATGTGAGCAAATAAAATGAGTCGAACGGCGCCACAAAATTATGCTGGTAGTTTTTATCCAATTCCAAATGCGTTACTTCACTTGAATGACAATAACAACTACAGAGGTTAGTGTTTCCTCTCTATTTTAGATCCGTCTCTACTAGTACACTTCGTGTAATATATGTGTACTGACAGAGCATCTATTCCGGCTTAGCAAACAATTATATTTTATTCAATATTGCAAATTGTTTGCCTAAGGTTTTTCGTGACTTTACTTTAAGCTTGAAAATAAATTATTGCATCATCATAAAATATTAATGACCAAAAACACAATACATATTACACACATACATATATGTTGTATGTACGTGTAAATTTTTATCCTAAAACAACAAGTTTTTTTAGTAGCCATATGGCTCTGTTTACCATAGTTGTTATCAACGTCATTGGTAGAAAAGATATGGCAAAAATGACCAACGTTTACTAACTGCTTACGCACCCATTATATAAATACATACATGAAAGCAATAACTGGCTAAAGTAATATATGAAACTTTTAGTACGTTTTATTACTCCAGGAAATAGAAAACGGCAGATTTGCGCTCTAAAACAGTACTAGAATATTGTGGTCAGCAGTTCTCGTAAGATCATAATAATAGCTAATAGCATTATCAGATTATTTGCTGTATGGAAGACAAGCCCAGGAATAAGGTTTATTATGTATTTATAATTTACGAGGACAAACGAATAACAGAAACCCAAACTGCTAACCCGATCCGTTCAATGCACAAGCAAACAAACAGGCAACATAAAATAATCCATGGTTTTGTCAGAACATCAGAACGCCCCCAACATTATAATAGGAAAACCTTGAAGATACATCTGTCATTCTTTAATGTACTCTACCTGGTTATTATTTTTATTATTATTATTATTATTATCGTATTGCCCCAAACACTTTGCATCATCTTACTCAATTTATTATAAAGGACAGTGATTAAAACAGCTTTAGCTCAAATAAGTATCAAGTAAACTTTCATTCGATTTAAAATCTCAAAGTGCATTGGTCAATTTGATTTATAATAATTACGAAATGGATTAAAGAGTGAAATTTATGCAAAACCTTAACATGAATTGAGTGGTCAGAATAGAGCAAGTTATAAGTTAATTAAAAAATTAACAAAGCTTTCAGCAATAGTGGTCAGGTGCCTGGCTGGATTCGCAATGTAAAGATCATTTAGTATTCAATATTTGTCCATTAGTTGTTAGTAAGTAATATATTGTATGTAACTTCCTTGACTATATTAAGTTAAAAATATAAATTATATTCAATTTTATATTGCTTGGAAAGTACCTACGTGTTTAAGCTTGTGTCCCTTTTCTATCCTAATAAGCATCTGCATCTGTCTACCTCTGATAGACTATAATCGTTAATATGAAAAAGGTTTCTTGTATGTAAGTAGGGATACGCGATGGCCTCCAATTAACTTAAGTAAGGAAGGTAAGAAGAAAAAGTCATCTTCATAAAG
>JAHZNC010002617.1:0-12611 GCA_027744095.1 Zhuqinia jingwanae | reverse complement strand
ACACAATATGTGCATCAACAATAATATTTTTCCCTCCAGACACAAGCCTCTGTATATTCCAAGGGAAATCCCATATGTGTAAATAATGCTTATTGCATATAGTTTTGTATTATTTTAGCTAGAGAATCTCAACAGTCTTTTCATCTTGTTTTTATAATTACGTATAATTATTTATAGAAAAAAATCAACAATCAAATTATTACAAAGTATGTAAACTTATACAAATTATAGTATTACATACAGTATTACAAAAAATGATAACAGATTTTTATATATAGCATATATGTAATATAATAAGTATGCATACTTTAATTATAAGACTTATCATCTAATAGGAATACCGTGCATATTTTTTTATAGATATGTATGTACCATTATTATTTTAGTACCAAAAATACGCAAACCATCTTGTTTATCACGTTTTTCCCTTACCCTGTCTTCAGATTTTCACTATTTTCAAGATAACTTGTGCGTCTATGTATCACCACCATCACCAAGCTTACTTGTAATTTTTCCCACGCATACCAGCAGAACTGTCCATGTACTCAATTTCCTCATTCAAGACTTTCTCTATTACTTTTGGGAGGAGAAAATCACTTTTCCCTTATGGAATCAGCAGCAACGTCATCATCATCAGTGACACCACACCATACTCATGTTTGTGACCACCCTGCAATTTCTTTCATTGGCTTTTCTACCATATCCTTTTTCATCTTCTTGGTTGGAATGGAAAATGAGAATGAAAAAAAATTTTACTCATGTTTGTGACCACCCTGCAATTTCTTTCATTGGCTTTTCTACCATATCCTTTTTCATCTTCTTGGTTGGAATGGAAAATGGGAATGAAAAAAAATTCAGGCTAAAAACTCTCAATGAGAGAACCAAGTAAAAAAAGAATAATAATAAAAGTAGGACACTCTAATAGTATATTTTAGTACGTGTTTGAATGTGTGTCTGTGTGTGATTGTGACATTTTTTTGTGCGACACTGGAATGATTAATTTTTCAGATAATAGCAATCAGCCTTGAAGATTTTTTTTACCACTAATGTTAAATCAATTGACTGCTTTTGTGTATGAGCAATAACCAAAGGATATAAAAAAATGTGACCAGATTTTACCATTAATTTGCCATTGTTCTCTGCTGGATTGCAATTTGATTTGGCTACCGTGATTAATAGTGTGGCTTAATAAATTGAAAACTTTGTCAACGGACCTTCAACATAATTTTTGGCTTACAGCACATTACATTGTATTCATACAATTACTTGAATTACTTACACATTTTCTTTCAATTGACACAATACACCGATATTTTTTATGACTAATTCAAATATAAAAGTTGCAAAATTCCTGTCGTAAATTTTTATCCTTGAAAGAAAAAATACGATAAAAAATAAAAATTCTTTACATTGGAATACGAAAAGAAAAAGTGTGAAAATTTCAAGTCGATTTTTTACGACTCTGATTATGATGGTAATGGCGGAAAGGGCTTCTTTTTTATGATTTATAAAATTCTACTTTTACCAGTACCACAGGCTTCCATACAAGAACATGCAACACGATTTTTATGTGTACTAAACGCTGAGAAAATGGAGGAGAGAGATAAAAATATGAATGTATAAAAATGGGATGATGATGGTATTCAATACTACTTAAAATACTTTAGTTTTCCTTTCTCCCTCTCTCTCTAAAACTCAAGCATTCATTCACTTATTCCGTTTATACTTTTGGAAACGCAAAGTAAAAAATATATTATATTGAATCGGCTCCACTGAATTTCCTTTTCCTGTCAAGCAGACTGTTACTGTTGTGTTTTGTACTACACTACCACCACATCTTTTGCTGCTATCACTCATTCATACTCTCATCAAACCATATAAATTTTCTCTCTTCTTTTTTTTCTATAAAAACTGGATTATTTCTTCTACTCTGCTGTTCTATTTTCGTTATTGTATGGCCACAGCCCGCTTTCTAGTTTTTTTTTATTACCCGACCAACCACAGCTTCAAACAATACCGGTCAAACAGATTCTCGAGACCTTACATATATTTTCTTTTCACCTCCAAAATGTTATCTCTCGCTCTCTTTTCTCTGCAATAAAATATTTGTGCACTCGAGGCATGTGTGTGTAGACATTATTACACACATAGAGATACAAACTATACGCATATATGTATCTTTGATATATTTTTGCACACAAACACAGGCAAAAATGATGGAATAAATGGAACAGATGATGGAATGGAATGCATTATCAAAAAAAAACCAGGGGAAATTCTATTATTATTATTTTTTGGTACAAAAAACAGTAACAACATGAATGAATAGGTTTTATATTACTACTCCACAAAAATAAAAAAAGAGACAATGTGTGTACACAATCCTTCCTTATTTCCTCTTTGTTGACTTGCTCATTTTTCTGTGAAGAAAAAAAGGGTATCAGATTATTCCTGACTCTGAAATTTTTTTCCCCGTCTACTTGTTGTCCAACATGGACAATGCACATACAACAACTGAGTCATGAAAATGTACGACGTATGTACTCCTCCTCGTAAAAGAATCAGCAGACAATGATTCACATTATTTTCGCATGTGAGTAGTTCTATAACAAGTGTAAGTACTACACAGTAAAAAAATACCGCATAATTTTTGTGGAAGATAATACATAATACATATTACGTTCAATACTCCACCGCGAGCAGGAAGACAAAAATTATTAACTTTTTCTCACAAAGAGGTCACATCATCACCCACACATGTATACGCACATACACACACACACAATCTCTCTTTCTCATCAAGAAAATCCGTATATCACATTTGTACTCTTTCACACGACACATATTATCACAAACACACAAATCTAACCCTCTTTTTTTTCTTCTGAGACAGCAGGCAAAAATGTAGTTGCTCACTATTTTATTTTTATTTTTTTTAAATGTAATTGCAGTCCTGATTCAAAGTTATCACGCACAATGGCATATCATGTGGATAAATAAACGATAGAGCTATAAATACTTGTATGATATATTATTTAGTAGAAAATCAAATAATGGAGAGCTTTTCCGGCTGACGATCCTTTATCAAGCTGCATTGTTCTTTTTTTTCCTGGAAAGCAATTCTATTCCACTTCCCATGAATTAAATAATACACACAATGTAGCAGAGCGAGAGAATAAAAAGAATTGTTGAAAGAAGAGAAAAAAAAACCAAAGGAGGCAATTTGGGAAAGTAGCTGTTAATATAATGGAATTGGTTGGTAGTGGCGGTGTGGTGGTGGTGATTGTGACACAAGAGAAATGAGATGAGGAACGAGATGCGCTACTATATTTCTGGAGAAATGTGTAAATAATAGTATTAAAAAATTGGGCTAAAAAATATCAGCCCGAAGTGGGAAACCATAGTACTACTTACTTAAAAGTTGGCTTAATAGTATGCAGTCATACATCATCATTAGTTTTATATGTTTTTTTGCTTGCATTTAATAATGAGGATTTGCAGTGAGGTGAGGCGGAGTAGCCAAAAAAATGTTGCAGGGAAAACAGAGGATTTTGGAAGAACCTTGAAGTTGACTTGACTTGAGGTTAAAAAGTATGTATTATTATTATTACTTATTTTTGTATAAAAATCGACGATATTTTTCTTCATTTTGGTGAATTGAATTGATGGAGTGAGTGATGCGATGCAGGAGAGAAGGAGGATGCGACGTGGGAAATCGATGATGGTGGTCCTTTCTGTCATCCCATCTGTCTACTGGATCTAATGTTATTTTTTTGGTGGGTGGTGATGGGAATGATGATGATATGATGATGAGTGATGATCAAGTGGTTTGGTTTTGGTTGAAGGTGGTGTGGATGTTATTTTTCTTCTGTGTAGTCATCTCTCGTCGGATTCGCATTTTTTAATATTTTCTTTCACAGACGCTTGCATCCAGCAGCTGTAGCTGACTTTGTTGGGGAAAGTTGTTGATTTTGTTGAATGATGCTGCTGCTGGTGATGCTGGTTCTCTTTGGCTGAGTTGGCTGATGTGGATTGGCGAGAACGGCAGTGTAGCAAAACATTGTGGCGAGGATTGCAATGCAACCAAGTAGGAACCACATGCCGAGCGGCATGAAAGACTGAGCAAAGAGCATGACCACTGCACAAACTTGTGCGACTAGAACTAGAAGACTCAAATAGAAAACGAGAGGCATCAAAAGCTTCGCTTTCCTTTGAATTGTGTCACTCATCTGAAAATTTTTTGTCTGTATACCTTGTGAGTGAGCTTAATGAAAGGAATATGGGCTGTTTGAAGGAACAAGGCACCTCGCAAAACCCAGCCGGTAACTTCATGGCCTTGTCCACAAAGCTGGGAGGATACTGCAGAGGGCCTCACGGCAGATGGGGAGGAAGCTGAGGTGATGATGCTTGAGGTAGAAGATGGTGAACTTACTGGTCCTCTCATGATTTTCTTGCTGCTAGAGTCTTTCAGCTTACTGTCAATCTTCATTACAAGCCCCATGTCATCTTGGTCGCAATCTAAAAACAATAACGTGATACATGAAGAAAACCATTACAATAACAAATGACAATGTCCCATTAATTACGAAAGTTGGGTAAATAACTTTATACTAAATATTTAACAGTAATAATTGCACTACTTTATTTTAATTAAAATTTCAATTAATTTTAATTAATACAATTTATTTTGCTTTGAAAAATCTTTTTTTAATCTAATTTTTTACCATTTTGCTGTGGAAGAAGGAAACGACGATTGGAAGTTGATGAAGCTGCTCCAGAAGAGCTTGTTGTTGGCTTGTTACTCACATGCCGATGAATTACTTGAAGCTCCGTGAAGCTCATTTTGACTCTGTTATTCTTTCGTGTTTACTTTTTTTCTCCCACAAAATTACAATCCACTTTTTCAAGCGGCTGGCAGACTTTTTTTTCACAAGGCACTTGAAAACATTCAAATTGTTTCTACTTTTGCAAATGAGCACTTTTGATTATTAAAAAAAATGCTGACACTATTTTATATGCACAAGCTTGTGCATTTATTTTTCTATTCAAATTATTCCCATTTATTTTACCCGCTTTAAGAATTGATTAATATTCTTTTTTTTGAGCAAACAATTTTTTTATTCGCTGTTATGTTCATATAATAAATGATGGTACTAATGTGGCATCATTTACATATTTATTTTTGCACTGCTAAACACACTTGCATTGTATAATTTTTTTTCAACAAAAAATGTGAATAGGAAGAACAAATGAAGAAGGCATACAGCATCACAGTTCTCTGAGCAACATAAAAAAAATAACTTTTTGAGAGAGCTCACATGAAATTATATTATGAAAATTTCTCTCTTGGCTTGTGTCTTGCTTGCTGTTATTGTGCTTATTGTGCTACTAAAAAATTATATTATTGTTGGCTCGTTCACTTGTGTATATAAGTCACTCACAAAATAAAATAATAATTGCAATCACAACATAAAAAAAGCCGAGCTTGTGCTTAGTTTCGGTCAGTCACAACAAAACAGGATTATAGTTTTGGTAAAATACTAGTAGCATGAAAAACATAATAGAGTGTGTTTGTGTGTGTAAGTTTGTATTTGTCACAGTCACAAACAAAAGGATATATAGTGTTTTATGTTCCGTTTTCTACTATACAAGCACTTAATATGCATAAAGGTATCACTGACTGACTTGGCTTAGGGAAGTTAATAAAAAAAAGTATATTATACTTGATTATATCGGCTTCTTCATCGTTAATTCATCGGGATTTTTTTCAGACAGAACCAGAACAACTTTTGGAGAGTTACTTTGGTGGAGTTTTCCAATAGGTAAATGTGCGTATTCCTATAGTCCATCCATTCAACGTCAACAGCAACGACAAAGACGTTAGAGAATGCGGCTGATGACCAAAAAAAAATTCCTATGAAAATTAGATGGGTGCCTGTCCGTAGTTGTAATTCCAAGTATACATATTGTAGGAGAAGAAGAGGGGCGGCGATGGTTCTGAAAAATCTTTCGGTTGTCTTGTGTGTGCGTGTGTGCTGTCCTGTGTTAAACGGAGCAGTGACTGTGATGATACTACAAGGAAGACTGCTGAACAGTGACTAAATTGACTTGAAAAGGGAGTCACTCACTAAATAAGTTGTATGTAGTATACTGACTGACTTGACTTGTAGTTTTGTACACTGGCTCACTAAGAAGAAAAATAATAAAATAATAATGATATTGTAATGAATTCATGTGCAAATGATATACACAACAACAACACGACACGATATACAGCAAGGCAGGATGTCTATAGTAATAGTAAAAATTGGTTTTTGGTCCGTATCCGTCCGTAGAACACGATATGTATGTATGTATGTTTAATATTTTTTCAATAGCACTTCACTTTAGAGTACATACCAAAAAAAAGTTGCTTTTCTTCAATTTCCTGAACATGAAAATGAAATGCATGCGCAATGATTTGCAGGAGTAGTATTGCAGTGCAACAGAGTTGATCTCTCTCTATCACTCCCTCTCTCAGTGCAAACTTGACAATGAAGGGCAAAATATGGTATATTTTTTTGCAAAGTAAAATAAAAACTTTTTTTCAGAGGGGTTGAGTTTTAGTTTTGCACGCTTTTGCTGCTTGATGTTGTTGATGGGGAAGAACATGAAGACATGTGCACTATGTCAGCATATATACTCATGTACATGTACAAAGTTGAGTAAAAACAGAACGTTTGATTACGACGATGATGATTGCAGTGTGTTACTGCATGTCCAATGTATTTAGGCAGCTTAACGAGTCGTGACTGATGCAATGCTTCTGCAAAAGATGATCATGTGAATTGCACACAAGTGCAAAAAATAAATAAAGTTTTGTGGTGATGATGGTGAAGACACTATATAACGATGAAGATACAGTGTGTGTACAAGTGCCAATGATAATCTCCACTCCTTCTTGAGATGCGAAAAGCGTTCCTTTTTTGCTTGTTATCTTGTCTTGAAGAAGAAGGCAGCTCATACAGAAGAAAAAATCTTCGTTTATCTTTTTGCTGATTGTGAATTAGTAGAGGCCCATCTGCTTATAAGTATATCCTTCTTCGTTCTTCACAAACTCTTTCACAGGTAGTGAGAATGATGTTCATGAAATTTTGCACGTTCTTTTGGCTTTTTGGTGCTGCTGCTGCTGCTGATTATGATGAGCTTCTTTTTCTTTTCTTCTTGGTTGAGAAGGTAGCTGGTTCACTCATACACATAATATACTTGCATTGTAAGTATACCTATGTTCCTGTACACTATTTTGTGTATTTAGGCAATTACTATGAAAAGAATTAAGAAGAGTTCATTTCATCTCATCCTTTTCATCATCAAAAAAAAATATTGCATTTTTGAAAAAGGAACAAAAAAAAACAAATAAGAATAAAAAAAGAGTCGAGTGGGAGGGAGCAAGGATCTTGTTCTTGAAATATCCTCTCTTTGTTACGTAGTTGAATATATTATTATTATGATCTTGTATTTGTTCTGGTGCTGGTGCTGCTGCTGATAATTCTTCATGCGAGGTAATAAAGGAGAAGGGATTTCAATTTGATCTTGGTCGAATTCAAATTGAAAAATGTTTCACAATAATAAAGTTCTATGGTTGTTTTGTATTGTGTTTGTAGGCATACTCAATTGTTTACAAAAAGGAAATGGTGAAGGCGATGACTTGTACAAGAACTTCTGCTGTGGAGTACCAAAACAATCTAAAATGCAAATAGGATAAAAATAGACACTTAATCTTTCATCATTGTCATTTTCTACACAAAATATGAATACATGGCACATACTATGTATGTACATTTCAACATTATTGGTCAATGCATTGTATTATATTTTATCATGAAATCTCTCATAAAATATAAGCACCTACAGATATTTTCAATATGGTTAATGCCTATATTCGCCCAGCCTAGTTTTCTTTAAAGTAAGCATAGGTATATGAAGCGAAGAGAGATTGAAGTTCCCTTCACTTTACTTTGTACTTATACTTAAGTAGATGTATGACAGGATGACAGTTGTACTTACAAAAGGATGTATAAATTCGAAATTGAAGGATTGTTTTTATTGAGCAACCTCTTCTGCTTCTCTACACAAATGAATATGAAAATTTATGAAATGTGAACGAATAATTAAATAACATCACTAAAATTCTAATTTAAACTATACAATTACTTGTACGCCTTTTAACAAAAATATGCAGGCATAAATTTTTGATCTTAATAGAAGGTGGGTTAAAGTTACTCGAGGAGAGAAGAGAACTAATGAGAAGAAAAGAGGAGACCATAAAATATTTTGGGACTTTGGAAGTTTCACTGCAACTACAACGTAAGTTTAAAGATAACAATGCGTATCATCACATGATCATTGTTATTGAACTTTGAACATTGAACCACTGCTGGAATATAATTCTTGATATTATTTTTTTGTCGTTTCCTGTTTAATTTTTTTGTCAGCAGACAAACAGGCGTTAGCATTGCATTGGCATGCTTCACGAAAAGAAAAAAAATTATCATGGAAAAACAAAAGTGAATGAATGCGGGGACACGTACAAGGTTGAGAAATATGAACTATATCGAATTTCCATGCGAGTACCCCTGTGTATATGTACTAGGCATTTATATGTATGTTAAGTTTTGGTTTGCGTTGTTTATAAGCTTGGAACAACAAGTGTAAACACAGTTAATGTTTGATATAACATTTTGAGCTTTATTGCCATCCAGTGTGCACGAAGTTTACATAAAGTATAAAGAATAACATTATTCAGAAATGAAGTAGTAATTTGATTAAGTGTGAATAGCGGAGTAAATGAGCTGTATGAATAGTGATAGGGATGATGATGTTGAACATTGATATATATTTACAAAAATCTGAACTGTATTGAATATGAACTTTTTTTGTGCAGTGTGCATAAAATACTCCGCATACCATAAGAAAACTATTGTACGTAATAGATGGGTAAAGTACCATTTCATGTGATGGGCAATAATATCATCAAAATCAATAAAAACTTGTAATCTCACATCAGCATTAAGGCAATGAAGAGAAAACAGCTCAAATAACAATTTTTTTAATGTTTGAAATTACACTTGTTTTTATTATGAATTCNTAATATCATCAAAATCAATAAAAACTTGTAATCTCACATCAGCATTAAGGCAATGAAGAGAAAACAGCTCAAATAACAATTTTTTTAATGTTTGAAATTACACTTGTTTTTATTATGAATTCTGAATTTGTAGTAATGTTTAAAAAAAATTATAATTAATGTAAATATGCAATGGTGAATGTAGAGTTGAATTGAAATGATAATATCATTATATGGCTGTTTGCACGTAGACTGTAGGATTTTGTACACGAGTACACGTACACACATCCAAAAAATCATCCTTCATCCTTTTCATCATAACCAAAAGTATAGTTTTTTTGCACTTGACTCTATGCATTATTATGTGCGAATAATATAATGAACTTTTTTTTACACAAACGCGTTGTGTGTAAAAAAAAACAAAGTAAATGCAGGCAACAACACGAAGGTTAAAAGTTTTTAGCGTAGCGACAACAGGATACGAAAACACACAAAAAATTATTATAACATGGAAAATTACCGGTTAAAATATTGTATCATTATTTAAAAAAAATAATTAAGCGAATTTGGTATACACATATACATGCATGTATTCATTGTGGCACGTAAAGTAATATCAATATGGATGTACTACTTCTGTGCTATACAAGCTGTACATAAGCTGTAATTGATTGATTAAAAAGTGTTTTCGTGGTTCCATATGCACGAATATTTGCATAAGCTTTTATTTGGCCATGCTAATGTCTGTCCTGTCATTGTACAAGGAAACTCGATGCATTCCATGGGATCATTTTCTAATTTTTTTTAAAGTTTTAACAAGAATGCAAACGAATTGATGAAAGTTTGATGCTGTCTTCATTGTCACAATTTTGTATTATTTATATTGATCATCATTGTAAATCATATTATGTATATGTATGTACGTAGGTATTATTTTGTTGTGCAAGAATAACATCCACAAAAAATGGAATATTACATGCATGATTCATAGGAGTTTAATTTGGTGTGGTGCCCAAACTTCGTGAAAACATTTGTTTTTGGTTAAATTGTGATAGTGATGAATAAACCTTAACTTTACCGTACAAAACAAGATTGTTATTTCCGAATGCCAAACTAACCACAAAAAACAAAGTATATTTGAGGTCAGACATATGTACAATATACGTTTATAAGCATTGTGGGAAAATTTTGATGAAAAAGTAATGATCAGTAAGCTTTTGGAAATTCGCATGCTAAAAGACTCTTGTCTACAAAGTTATTTGAAGGAAAAAGAAACTCAAACTTTTTTTCTGTTTGTTTACCGTAACTTTTTACCATCTGCTTTTCCTTTTGATCTACTTTCATGGAACTGTATAAGAATGAACATGGCTGAGTGAGAATTATGGGCGACTAAATTATTATGTGAAATAAAGTTGAAGAATGATGATTTTTTTTACGTCGGTGCGATACCGTTTTCCTTGAGAATTTTTTGAGAAAATAATGTGAATTGTATAGTGCATACTGGCTATCACCTATCTTGCTACCCGAGCATTACTAAAACTGTAAATTTGAAAATACTTCAGTTGTACATGTTACATACTTCTTAATTTATACACAAACTATTAACAGAGAAAATACATCAATCTTTATACATCGTCTGGACCTGAAAATGTACCAAAAATTTGTAAGCGGCTTCTAATTATTGAATAAATTCACATTGTACAGCAAAACCCATCCTTTGTTTTTTGCTTTGCAAAAATGATCTTACCCAAACTGCGAATTCTAACAATAAAACTCACATTTTTCTGCATCTAAACAATTATTATTAAAGCTGGTGTGATTCAAGCTATCTGTATTTTTCTTACATATCTACATACATGCATTTCCTTGGTCGATACTATTATTTTTCTACCAATAATATTATTTTGGTTACACGCTGGTTCCCCACAACGTATTCAGCTGGTTAGACCCGTAAATTATAATTTGCAAACCAAATCAAGATCACAAAGTTCCGTATTGTCTGAACCAAAGAAACACTGTGCCAATGTATGCTATATTATGCCTTATCAAGAAATACAACGGAAAAGTGCCAGAGGAAAGAAACTTAAGCCCAAATTTCAATGACTTTTCGCGGAGAATGACTACACGAATAGATTGTGCAACACGCTACTACGACGCAGTTAATATGACTATGCCACAGTTTGCTTTATCGCTTGTTGCTCTGAAAATCAGTCGCGTCTCCTCGGATTTCACTTCTCTCTCTCAAGTCATTCACCGACCTCCATAAAAAAAATAGCGTCGTAACATTTTTTTTCACCACCACTACAATTATACATCTTTAGGTACCTTTCTCCGCGTGTCCATATAACATATAAAATAACATATGCTCATACATTAACATGTAAGACAAGTTATAGGTATATGCACATAAGCTTAAATTGGTTTGGTGTCTGGTATTTCAAGATAAAAGACATGAAAGCAAATGCACTCTTGAAAAACGAAACTTTCATTTTATTAAATCCAATCCAAAACATTCAACATCCACAGTGTGTGATCATTTTCTTCTTCAAAGCGAATTGAAAGTGTTCTTTTTCACCGAAAATGGCAATCATCATCATCATTGGTTAACTTTGAGGATATTTTGTTGTTCTATAATATAAAAAAAATCTTTCTTTTGTTCCTTCCCTTCAAAGCATACTATATACTATTGCTTTTTATTGTGAGTTTTAAGGAATTGCTTGGGGGGGTAATTTGACTTGATGATGATGACATGATGCAACGTTATGTAAAGTTAGTTATATTGTTATGCTGTTATTTTCTTTTCTTCTTTGTTGGATTTTACGCAGTACATTTATTTGCATGCATACCTATTATATTTTACTCTTACTTTTATTCAATGAGCAGCACACAAATGGAGGTGATATGTATTTACACAATATGCGATGATGACATTCATGGGAGATCATGTCCAGTCAAAATTGCAAACTCACTTCACGATTCGCATCCATTAAATTTGCCAATTTCGTTCCTACGATTCACTTTTAACTCAAATGAAATCGGTTTTTTTGTGAGCATTGATGGATCAACATTTGATGCAAAGTGCGCGGTGGTTGTAGAAGTAAATGGTCCATGTTTGCAGTACTCGATCTCTCTCTCCATGTCACAAGACTTTGTCATGTCTTTGAAAATTATTATCATTATCATTAGCGTAAACTTGCTCAATCCAATCTACCACCACGACAACGATCCAGAACAAACAAACGCTTTGGACGTGTCTGTGTCGACTTGTTTTATTGCCTTGCTTGCTATTTTGGGTATACACATACAAGCAGTTAAAATATAAAAAAGACTAAGGACATATAAACCCAAAGAAGGTCATCATCAACATTTATCACCAGGATCAAGAGGATAGACGAAAAGACTGCGACTCACTTGAACCAAAAAAAAAAATCTCCAAAGTGGCCACAGCGGCAAAACTTTTCGTTGCGTTGGCGGATTAATCTCCTTCAATGACCGGAATTAATGC
>JAHZNC010002616.1:0-12305 GCA_027744095.1 Zhuqinia jingwanae | reverse complement strand
AAGACAGCTGATGAAGCGCATTCGGGTAGACTGCATGCTTATTTATTGTTCGAAACCGAAATTATATGTACGTTTATGAATTATTTAACGCGATAATTTATTATAGCTGTGTATTTATTAATAATTCATAGTTAGTCATAGTTATAACTGTTTTCGTTAGCTATAAAAATGTAACTCGTACAAGAAAGGCAGAGGTTCGTGAGCTACTTGATCTCTGTATTTTAAAAAAAATGCGACGGCCGATAACGACCCAATAATGAAAAGGAAAGTGAAGAAATTTTCTCATGCATATTCAATGTCAAGAATATTACAAGTTTTCAAATCCTTGACTCACATCTCGTGCCGGGGAAAGGATAGTTGACAGTTGTTCATTAATTATGATGAGATTAGGTTAAGTAAATATTTAGCGCATTAGGAACAAAAAAGTAACGAGAATCAATTCCTTTTGCTTCACCACCTTCTCTATTATTCGACACCATTAGCATGACTTTGGGGCGACTGCGCCCTTTTGGCATTTTAAGGGGCACTTGGGGCTACTAAAACTCCAAAATTATAATATTTACACCACTAATATAATTATAGTGAGTTTTAACAACTATTTATCGCGTTTTAATAACTTTTAAATTATATGAATGCATAAAACTGTGAGTAGAACTCAGCTGAGATGTGCTCACAAACGAGTGATCTGACAAAAAATCGATTATTCTGCTAAAAAATCCTGCCCGGTATAGATTTTTCAATAATCGATTAAAATCCATTGATTTTGAATTTCGCGCGGAGAATGGATTAAAAATCTATGACAGATTGACCATTTAATCTATCTATCCATCCATCCATCGGTTCACTTGAAGGGTGCTATTGTAAATACACAACGCCAACCATCATGCGAAGGTCAAAACACTCCAGGGTCAATTTTAAATATTCAAACTTCGATCCAACCACGAAATAATTATTATCCAAAAAAATACGTTGTTATTCAAAATAACAAAATGTATGGTTTAATGGTTCCCTATTTTAAGACTTTCCTCATATTTTCATACAAAATAGTAGCTCTGTAATTTTCTTAAAAAAGGAAAATCAAAAAGTTTAATATGCTTTGTTACAATTTACTACTTCAACACAAGAAATTCGATAATTAAATAATAATAAGTACTACGTCAATAATAACTTTTGCTCGAAATCACTATTAGTTTCTTTCAAACCCAGTTACCTGCATTCAATCTGAAGCTCCATGTTCCCATTATATCCGATGCATTTATGTCATCGTATAAAGTTTAATATTACACCAACAATTACTCATAACCATGAATTCCAATAATAACATAAATGCAACAGTTCCTAAATTCAAACCAATTTCATCCAATCTCCGAAATGATCAAGAACGCATGTAATGCAAGCCACAGGGATCAAATTCCTGATTTTCCTCTCGCGTCAGGTGTCATGCAGTAGCTCCCTGAAAACACCTTCAACATACATGTTGTAAAAATGCTTACAACAGCTAGAAAAACGCTATCAAGAATGCCAGCGAAATTAAGCTCATCAGCACATGATCGTACCATAGTCAAAGCCAACAAATCACGAACGAGTTGAGAAGAAAATTAAGCTCTATATAGTGAATGGTCCAAGTCTCAAATTGAGACTCTCAATGCCATTCGCCGTAGCTTCGTCTCTCACCTAATTAAACCCTGGTACACGTACATTTCAACGAGTTCTTACAGAATGCATGCGCTTCCTAATTTTTATCTAGATACCTTTTTTTTCCAATTCACACTGGATGTTTTGCACAGAATTGAGCATGCATTTATAATGTGTGTAGGGAAAATTTGTTTTCTAACACATTTTAGGGTTCACTCATTATAGCCATTGCGAATACGGGTTTTATGAACACGCAATTGCAAGAGATAAGAGATGCATATTCTTGTGTAAAAAAATCCACTCAAATGATAAGTCCCATGATAATAATATTTTCAAAAGTCCAACAAATAAATTACTCGTAAAAATCCTAAATAAAACTCCAAAATTTCCTAATCAGAAACAGGAGAAGCCCAAATAATACCATGACTCACGCATGACAAAATCAAAATGTTGTCCCAAAAATAATAATCCATGTAGATAATCTAGATCCCGATAAAACTTAGATGTAACCCCTAATTCATGAATGAAACGATTGCCCACAGTGCTCCTCACCGCTCCTAAAGATCTATAATCCCAAAAAACCCCAACTAAATGATCCATAAACTCTTTGACCAATCACCCCCACAATCGTAGGTCAATTGCATGTCCACGTACGTATAACCCCAAAACGATCCGATGTTAAAAACGTGGCGTTTCGCTAACATGGCAAGTCCAATATCTAACCTAGAGATACAAATTCCACTACTTTGATTCCCAGGATGCCCACATGATCCCGAAATGACGCTGGACACTAAACAAATTGAGAAAAATGTCAACACACGATCGCACATCAATATTATGATTTTGACATACATATCCTGCCATCCGATGATAGGATGCACACAGAATCATGCACCTGCAACGTGTTTAAAAACTTGAATGCCTTAAAACATCCAATGATGATCATGAGCGGGTAGGTATTGGTTCGCTTACCTCTCTCTGGTCATCATGCCATGAACAACCATGCATATTATCTCCACAACTTTTTTTTTTGCAATATAAGCCAGTATCAAGCCTTTTTTTTCTAAACAATCCTAACGTATGTTTCCCCCGTGCTTCTAGCATTGCTATTGCGCATCACACACGTGCAATGAGACTAATACGATACATTTGACGTATTTTACATGGCATGTCAATCCTAAAAGTGTTGTAAGGAAATCTCCATATATATATTGCATGCTATATGCTCTACATACTCTGCAAATTACTCCCTTTTCCTTCCCAGAATTATTTTTCTCTCAATTTATAACAGCCCCTCATGTTCTAGTGCGAAACACCGGCATTTGCCGTTTATCAGTCAACTTGTGCGGACGTGTTGGAAAATAATACATTACACATCTTTGCTGGTGTTCGAGCTTCCACTCATTTTTTTTCACGTCAACTACAGTGTGTTTAGAATAGTTTGTTTTTTGGAATAACCCTCTTTTGTACATTTTCAAACGGACTAATTACTACAAACAGCCAACAAACGTAAGTAATTATAAAATAATTGTATAAAATCCTCAATTCTCAAGTCACCCCGAAAACAATCTTCCCATGTCTCTCATACTTTTCCTGTTTATTTATTTTTTGTACCAAATCATAACAGACAAAGTGGCATCAGATAAAGCAAAAGATAAACCCGAATAGTCGTAACGTAAAACTTGATCCAACATACTTGTCTGTAGTTTGAATGATAGCATGATAGCAAAAAGTGTGCTGCTACGCACAGATCACGACTCTTTTCATGATCGCTGCATGTCTAGTCATACGACATTCTATTCCCAACCTTCTCCCGATCTAAGCATCTTATAGGTCAGTATACAACATGCTATCTGAACAACAATCTCAGGTTTCTATCAAAAATCAGTCACAATTCTTTTTTATTTCAAA
Source organism: Zhuqinia jingwanae (assembly GCA_027744095.1). Classification (NCBI taxonomy): domain Eukaryota; kingdom Metazoa; phylum Arthropoda; class Collembola; order Entomobryomorpha; family Paronellidae; genus Zhuqinia; species Zhuqinia jingwanae. The sequence continues at coordinate 8,759 of JAHZNC010002616.1, read as the reverse complement.
TGATTCATAACAAATACATTAAACACTTAGTATCCCCAAGGCCTCCCTCCCCCTAAGTAATAAGTACAGTCACAAAATTGGTTACAACCAGGCACTCCCAAATATCCACTGTATCCATTAGACAGGCATCGATTCCTGCAGTACCGTTCACAAACAACGGGGTTTGTGATATCTAAATTTCAAAAAAATATATTTTCTTAGTCGTTTCTCCAAAATATTTTACTGCGCGTAATTCTGAGAATAACACGTCGACTATTATTCCATCATACACCACTGAACTCATATGAAAGAAATGAATCAACCAATATTAAATTATGCATGAGACACTCTCATTTTAGCTATCCCCCGTCGTAAATATACGTTTCTCTCCTTTTTTACCATTTTTAATAATTTACGAATAAATACAAAAAGGTTGTGCATAATATTGTGTAAAATAATTGTTTGACTCACCACCGGGTAACGGTGCATGTCCAATGCCGAACAAAGACCCGAGAAATCGCTCCTTCCTCGCTCCTTCTCCGTCATTAGCCTATCCCCATTAAACAATCATTTTAATAATCCAATATTGTACGAAATAAAATCAATAAATAGTTGGTCATGCACAAAAGTTCCGTGAAAGCACAAAATAGAAAGCAGAGTATGATAAACATAACGTACCAAACAAGCTTGAAACAAAGAGACCGCAACCAAAGCTCCAATCCAAACGAGAACCTCTGATTTAATTAGCTTGGAACCCATTTTGAACTTTTTCAATTTTTTTTCAATTTTTTCGTAATTTTTTCAATAATACCAAGAAACTTTGTCTATCAACACAACCAGAAAAAAAAGTACACTCATCCCGTTTACAAAATGATCCCATTTATATATACGCTTCATGAACGATTTTTAATCAAATTCAAATTAAATATTCAATACATCTGCCACTCTCTGGTTATAACCAACAACAATCCTGTAATTTTTCATCAGCATTCTCACACAAAGAAACCTTGAAAATCAATTTATTATGAAACTGTGTAAATATATGCTTGTCAGGTGCGCACACTTATTATTTGGGTTATGTCAATTATTCAAATTTTTCATCAATACCGNTTATGAAACTGTGTAAATATATGCTTGTCAGGTGCGCACACTTATTATTTGGGTTATGTCAATTATTCAAATTTTTCATCAATACCGTCGTCAGTTTGTCATGATTGATTCCAGAAAACATAAATCCGACGTCATGTCATATTACATTTCCTGTACTTTAAACTCGAGAATATTACAAGACTTTTAATCATTTTTATGTTTTGTTATGCATCTGACGTAACACATTGAATATACAAGGAAAGAATGGAGAATTAGAGTGCGCACATTAAAAACTCATCAGAGTTGAGAGTATACGCGTATATGGAGTATAGCAGGTGTAAAATAAAGCAAATGAAATTCCTGAAGGACACTCAGAAATCATGTTACCATTTGTTTAGTGTACTGATTTAAAGCTACAAAATTCAACGCCTTCTAGTAATCCAAAATATTCTTATATGCACCATCTTACCCTCTTACCCTCAAACTAGTTTCCCACCTGAATTCATGGGAAATTTTTTTCAAATGCATTCCATCTACCTTAACTTTTGAAAATATTTTACATGATGATAACTTTTTTTCCACGATATCATAAAACCAAATACGTTAAATAGTTGCATCACGGGAACAGGTGAAATATTTGAATGATTAATGATCTGGATATTGTTTTATATTTAATGCGATTGTTCAAATCATTTTCCGTGATCACGCCAATCTAAAACGAATGTAAATTGCTTCGAATAACAAGTTAGATAACTCCATTAGAGATAATAGCTCAAACCTTGTTATTTGAGCTCTTGAATGTTTTCTGTATCGACCTACAGGACAACGATCCGACGACTTTTAAACGCATAAGTATAAAACTCGAGATAACTTAGCCATTTATTCACGCTAGACCCTGAAATCTTCATTGGTCGAAACTCCAATTCTTTCTCCCTCGACATACCTGGGCATATTTGGGTATTCCACCCTCCACGTACATACAACACAGACGGATGTTAGTCCCAATTGACAAAACAATCCATCCTATTATTATGCCCCCTTAATTCTCTCAATATCTTATCAAATATCTCATATCTCAGTTTACCTCACGAAATATTAAAAATGTTTAAATGACTAAGGTCGTTATAGTTATAAGTTTTTACCCTCATTTCAAAGATCATGTATCATTTATTGGTTGTCATCATCACCTCACCATAGATAATCATTTCCCTGAGAAAATTAACTTTGAAAAGAATTTTTTTTACTTGTGTGTGTGGAAAAATCATGATGAAATATAAGGTTCGTACCCAGTAATTACGACACAACTTCAGTGGCCTCTACTTGTACTAAACGAGCCCATTTACCAGCATTCTAGGTAGAAAAGAATACATTTTTGTATGTGCACAACGACTAAAAGCATTGATCCCATGCATTGCCATTGGACAACCTGTAGCTTTTGAACTCTGAAACCCGATACAACAAATAAATAAATTGTTGATGAAAATGTCTCTTTCCGATCTCAGAACCGTGACAATGCCACCCCAAAGCACCTCATCGAAGATCGACGAGCCTCCGGTGGTAACTACACAAACGCACCAGAGAAAACCAACAACGGGAAATGGAACGACAGAAAAACCCGAATCCAAAGACGCCACCAAGAAGGATGAGTGGAACTGCATGGATCACATTCTCTGGATGAATGTTTTCTGGTTCACGTTACTCCACTTTGGAGCACTTTACGGAACATACTTGGCAATTTTTTCGGCCAGTTGGAAGACTTTTGTTTTCGGTGAGTACGCATTTGTGAACTTTTGTAATAATTCATCATGACACAAAAAATAAAATGAATATGCATTTCCCTTCAGCCGTGTTCACGTACAAACTGAGTCTGTGGTAAGTACAGAATGATCCTACTTCCCTCCCACTCATTTCTTGACGAATAAAGTTTAATAAAATTGACTATTTGGTGGTACAGACGTGAAAGACATTGGAGGAAGGGTAGACATGTCAGATGTGCTGAACGACCCAGTAGTATACTATCAAAGGAAGTATTACATCCCATCGGTGGTGATAAGCTGCTTCGTCCTCCCTACATTGATTCCATGGTACGTCTGGGGAGAATCCCTTTGGAACGCGTACTTTGTCGCAGTGATCCTCCGCTACTGCTTCGCCCTCAACGCCACCTGGTTGGTAAACTCTGCCGCTCACATGTACGGATATCGCCCTTACGACAAGAACATTGCTCCCGCTGAAAATCTCACCGTCTCTGCTTTGACACTTGGAGAAGGTAAGCATTTAACCAAACAAACAAAATCAAACGTCTAAACATTTCAAACGAAATAATCCAAAAAATGATCTCCCTCCCAGGCTACCACAATTTCCACCACACCTTCCCTTGGGACTACTCAACAAGCGAATGGGGCTGGAGGATCAATATCACAACAATGGTCCTAGATTTTTTCTCAAAATTCGGTCTCGCGTACGGTTTCCGCAAAGCCAGCCCAGAAATGGTCAAAGCTCGAATGGCTCGTACAGGAATCCACGGCCACGAAGTCATCGAAGAACACGAATACATGTAAACTTGTCTCAAATCTCAACATGCTCCTATTTCTCAAAATTCTTACTCCATTCTTAATAGTATTTTTATATAAGAACGTTGTTTTTGTTTGTTACGCGTGATTAATTTAATTCAAACGAGAGAGATTAATTTCTTTCTGCACTTTATCTTTAATTGTTGTGAAAAGTCATGACTTGTATTACATGGTTATATAATAAAAGTATACAATACGGTTAATTTACAAATTAACTTTTAAATTATTATAAAATAATAACATGAGTAAATTTTTCTCAAAATACAGAATACACGAAAATGCTTCTCCTTTCCACAACACTCCATCGTCGTTCATTCCAAAAATATCACAGTGCCCTGATCCTACTTGCCCATTTATCCTACTCATACGAATCAGCAAAGCAGCACTCTTCTGAAATAAAAACACACATCAATATATCAAACATATACCAAACCCAAATTTGTTTCCAAAAAAAAAATCCTCACCCTTGGCCTGTTCCAGCCCAGTCCCGATATCATCAACAGGAACCTCCCTTTGCTTCGTAATAATCCCCCTCATGATCCTCCCATTATGCCCCATGTTATACCTGACCGACCCTCTAGGATCAACATCCCCAACATCCCCCTTATTCCTATGCGTCAAAGGAGCAGCTGGAGCAGTATTCCACTTGACAGGGACAGGTCCGACCTCCCCCCGTTTCCCCCCAGCTCCCATCCTCCCAAAAACACTCCCGTTCAACACAACAGCTAGCATGACTCCAACCACCAAGTACGTATACATTTCACACAAAAAAAAATCAACAAACTCTCGATTATTCAGAAACTTTCGTAATAATAAACTTCATCTCCCTCACAAACTCTCTCACACACCACAATCACAACCAAACTATGAATGCATCTTTTTCGCGAAAGCGACATGACAAAAAAAATGACGATGACAAAAAATTTCTCTTCACGTTTGGTTTGAGGGCCTTAGTCCTACAAGCGGTTTTGGTACATGATCACTTGATCAGAATATATATGCGTTGCGCATTTATCCCATTCAGCAAAAGAATATTATGAATTTCAAAATGAATGGACCGTGACCACTGACGTTCACGTTCCCTTACAGGAATACCCCAGCTACACACACTACTCCCAAAAATCAAATCCCACACCATTTCTTCCTCTTCATTCTACCTATAAAAAAATTACATCTCATTTTACCAGAAATCCTCTTCACTCAATTTTTCACTCCTAATACCACCATTAACATGTGGGTCGTGTATTCAAAAAGGGTTGAAAAATGTCATGCTAAACCAAAAAACAATCTTCTAAAAGCATCATCATTGACATGAAAAGCGAGTACAGCCCTGAAGGAAGTCACATTCTTTTATATATAACGAAGCACAATGTTCATACTCATCAAGATTGTCACTTGAGCATCAACTAAAAGACATGATTAAAATAGAGCAAGATCCAAAAGTGAGATGCCCACTCAACCATGAAATCTTAAAACTGACACCTGAAAAAAAAAAGATGCATAATGACATCCACTTACCACGTCATGAATGCTTCCTGTGAAACGAATCCCGCAGTAAAATAGCAAGTGAAAAGCAGATTAAAAAGTGTAGAAAATTCACTCAATCCGTGAAAAATCGATTACAAGAATAGATGCAAAAAAAATGTATAAACGCAACATAAAATGTAAACTTATCATTTGGCACCTTTTTTTATTTTTCCACTTTTGATCGCGTCTTAAGTAACAATATTGCAAAAAAATACTTTGTAATCACGTTTGACTGAAAAAATATATATTGAAAAATAACATATAACGCGGCAGTATAAAATGGTATAGGTACTTCCGCTTCTACTTACATAAATAAACAAATTACAAAATGTACATTTAAATACACAAAAATGATCCTATTAAATAATGATGTGTGAGCGCTAACGTGTGTATCCACCCCACCTAGTACTACTTTGTCCCCACTAAATGCTCCATCTAAACATAACACTACGCAAGTCTTAATAAAAGTAAACAAAACGATTTTACAAATGGACAGCAACAGTATCATCCCCCAATTGCACTAAATTATCATAAGAGTCAGTCGGATGGGGATGAAGAGTTGCGTAAGCATGAGAAAACTGAGGAGATCTCGGTGGCATGTGCTTATCAATGGACATGGTCAACAGCCCATCCTCAAGCTCTTCTAGCCCATCCCCATCGTCTATACTCCCGTTAGAGTTGTCTAGCTCGCTCGCTACTTGCATCGTCAGCTCTTGCTCCTCGTACGTTTTCAATTTGCTAGAAATCAGAGGAAAAAAATATTGTCATTAACAAATGCACATAACAAACCACTTTGGATTTAATTGGCACGAGCTAATTTCGCAACGACATTTTTTTGGGGTAAAGGTTAGTAGTTCAAGGGCACCTAGAGCCAACACTCTTACTTTCAAACGCAAAAACTCTAAAGCTATGCAAACAGTGTTGCACAAGAAGAGTACGTTAAATGCGTTAAGAAAGTGTACACAATCAGAGCTCTGGTATTTTTTCCCATAACGTTCTTTTATTTAATCGTATGGCTACTTCCGACAGCAATAAAAGTACTCGCTTTTTTTGTACTACCAGGATTCTAAACACACAAGCCGTGAATAAACTCATTAAACGCGTGCGATATTAACAAAATTTCTCACGCAAATAAAAAAAAAGTCTTTTAACGTAACAGTGCGTTTACGCAATCAAACTTTATCATGTTGACACACAAGTAATTAAAAACACGCAAAGTCTATAATCTTAACACGTTAACGTGATAAACAGAAAAAAGGGTTCCCAAGAAAAAACATGAACATGTTACACAATTCCTAAAAGTCAACATCCCTCTTGCGAGTATAAATATTCCTAAACTCGGACTGTCCCCCACCACCTAGCGTGGACATGTACGGGAAAAAGTATTTTTTATACACGAAAAGCTTTTTGGGGGAGAACGTATTGAAATTGTAATTGTTCCTCTGCCAAGAACTACTAGGCCTCAACCGAAAATTCGAAAACGAAACGTTGGAGTGAATGGAGGAGGGGGATGTCATTGGGATTGCTCTTCGCGCATGGCTAGTTATCGCAACTGTATGGCGTGCGCGTGTAAAATTTCTGTGTGAGTTGACGTACTGGTCTATCCATAGCGGATTGTCTGTGGCCATGTCCTCGACCATGTCTCCCTGCTGGTGACGAACTCCTAGTGGCGTTCCTGGTATGCTTCCGTTAGGGTTCAACGGATACTTCATTCCGGGACCGTGCAGGTTGCTACTCTTTTCGCTGTCGGCGGTCCTGTGGAATTAAACCGTTTTGTTGATATGAAAATTATATGAATATGAACGAGATCGTGCAGATCACAACTTTTCAACTCTGAATCACTCACATCTTGTTCAAGCAGCAACAAACAGCGAGAATAGCTGCTAGACCCATACATAGCAGCGCAATAAGAGCGACAAGTCCAGCAAACGCCGTGTCGAACGTTTCTCTCCCGTTGAAGTAGTACTCTCCCGAAGTCTCGGCAGTGGGAACTGCAGGCACCGCACTATGGAGCAGTATCTGAGTTTCGTCTCCACGAAGCCTATCGTACCCCAGGTCCAGTGCTTGAAGGAACTGACTCACAGCCACCACTTGACTCGACTTTTTATCCACAGCCGTCACATACACATCGCTCCTACAAACAACAAAAAATTAAAATCCCCCGGAAAACCAAATAACCAAAACCTTCAAATCCCTCCTTAGACGTAAAAGAAACTCACCACTCCTTATTAACAGTACTATCCTCGGTAACATGGGGCGTGATCTTGGTCACAAGCACCATATTCCCGGTGATATTCCTAAGGGCCTCAACAAGCGCCTCAGTGACCATTTCCTTGGGCGGCTGCTTGAGCGTGAGCACAGTTTCCTGAGTATCCTCAACCACCCAGACATGAACAACAGTGGAGTCTGAATGATAAGGTGGTATGGTCTCCCTAACCCCAACCTTAACCTGGAACCTATTGTTGCCACCAGAGTATTGACGCATAGCCGTGGCTGAGATGGTCAACCTCCCACTATTTGGATCCACGCGGAAGGGAGATGGCACGACAGATCCCCCAGATTTGAAGTCGTCTAGGATGAGGTTCGCCCCGAGGAGAGTGTATTGAACCGGACTCGTCGAGTCAAAGTCGACACTGTCAAACGTCAATATCTCACGGCCTGGCTCTGCATCAGAGTTAATCGCTGCGTAGTACTGCTTTTCAGGAAACCGGGGCCTGCAAAAATAAATCGGCTGTTTATAATTTCAAACAGAACATGAACTGTCCCAAATCGTTGTTATAAACATTCATACCCATTATCATTCTCATCCAAAACGGTAATGTTAAGCGTAGCGACAGAAGGATTATCCCTATAATCCGCAGGACTCATGGTCTCAAGTGATTTCTGCAATAACGAAACCTCGTTAAATAATCTCAATCCACCAATGAAAATAATGGAAAAAAGAAACCGCACTACTCACACTAATGATTGGCGAAGGTGATGCCCTAACATACAAAAGATAAGATTGAATCCTCTCCCTGTCAAGCACGGCATTGGTATGTATCATCCCAGTCTTGATATCAACCCTAAAGTCATCGTTAAGCAGTCGATTCTTCTCATCCGACACGAGAAAATAGAATATTTGAGCATTCTTCCCTTCATCCCTATCCACAGCCTTAACCTGTCCAATGAAAGTGTTCTCAAGCGAATTCTCCTTAACAGAGAAATCATAGTACTTTTTGTGATCAAAAACTGGTTTATTGTCATCCCGGTCATCAGCAATGATCGTTAGCACATGTTGAGACTGAGTGGACACTGGAACACCACCGTCCTTGGCCACCACGACAAGCTACAACAACAAAATTAAATTAAATCCTAAAATCACATCATTAAATACCCAAACATATACGATAAAAAAACTCACATCATATTTATTCATCTCTTCCCTATCCAAAGGTCTAATCTGATGAATTTTCCCCGTCTCCGTCTCAATCCTGAAATGATCTGTCTCCGTCACAAAATTATCCCCATTCTTAATAAAAAACTGAATCTTCCCCGCCTCCCCTTCATCAGGGTCAAAAGCACTCAGTTGCCCAATAACTTTGGAGTAGTCCC
>JAHZNC010002615.1:0-12098 GCA_027744095.1 Zhuqinia jingwanae | reverse complement strand
TTCTAAAATTTAGATTGTTTTCAAACTGCCTTTATCAATCTTAATTCACTTACTTGAATTCATTAAAGTATGAGTTTACTAAGTTTCTATATATTTACCCATTGTCGACAGCAGATCCTTCAAGAGCTGCCAAAGCTGTGATCGTTGCTTTCCTCCATCCAGAGATAATCGTCTGGGGATGAATCTTTTTGTCGATCAACTTTTCGCCTTCCCTCAGCAATTCAGCAGCGAGTACAGTGACAGAGGTGGTCCCATCGCCTACTTCCTCATCCTGTGTTTTTGAAATATCAACAAGAACTTTTGCTGCTGGATTATCGACTCCAATTGACCTTAAAATTGTTGCACCGTCGTTGGTTACTTCAATCTAACAAAATTCACGGTATAACACTATTAGTCATGTGACACACCTTTAATACTCGGGATTTAAATACAATATAAAATTCAAATTACCTCTCCCGAGTTCAATCTTCCACCCCCAACCAATATTTTATCCATGCCCTTAGGCCCAAGTGTAGACTTGACCAGGTCGCCCACTGCAATGGCTCCAACAAAACTGCTCATNTTCCACCCCCAACCAATATTTTATCCATGCCCTTAGGCCCAAGTGTAGACTTGACCAGGTCGCCCACTGCAATGGCTCCAACAAAACTGCTCATACGAGCAAGTTCTGCCTTCTCCTGGTCAGCTTCTGGCCTCAAAATTCTCACGGGGTTCAAAGACATAGCCTGGAAAATTAAACAATTAAAGTAAAATCCCTACTAATACCACATGAAAACTAATCAGTAAATGTGCAGACGATAATTACTAATTGTTGCAGGAAATTTCATCTTACCATCTTAAATGTTGTTATTTATAACTTGAGACACGTCAAACAAACAAACAAATATCAAAAGTAAGTATTATTAATTTACTAGAATTAATACAAGTTAGAGGATTGAAACACCCACGCAATAGAAACTTTATATTGTTCGACTTTACTCACGACTCACGACAATGCAATGCTATCTTGAGGACTAAACAATGGGAAGATGATTATTGGCGAAAAGAGGATGACTAATAATTTGAATGAGAATAGAAGTGCCGTATTCTTGTTGCCTGCCAGGTACAAAGACTGAAAGTAGTGATAGGATAGGGCGAAAAAAATATATAAACGGCAGTGGCATGCGGCATGGCCTGGAATATTCTTTGGGGTGACGTGTGATGATGAGTGTATGTGCTATGCCTACTTTGTTCGTAGTTCGTTGTGTAGCGTCGACTTTGTGATTTATAGGCAAGCTTGGACTGGTAAAAATAAATGCAGATATTTCAATTGTTTTTGGTATTTAACTTTAAACCACATTTATTTGTAAAAATCGTCGGATGAATAAGTAAAATGAATAAATTAGGTACAAATAAACTGATAGGTCAATTATTTATTTTAATCACTGTATTATAATAATATAATTAAGTAAAGGATTATCTAATTTAAAAGTCAAACTCTTGTGAAACAAATAATATAAAGGCAAAGATGATGAAAGTTGTTAACCCTGATTGTTTTTTTCAAACTCCTGTTGCGTATTTAACCTCATCAAAAGCCTTTCGAGCTTTCTTCAGTTCTTCGTTCATTGTGAGGAGATCCTTGACCCTGGCATATTTTCGACTGTCCCTCTTTACAAGGTGCATTATATCTTCAACTTGAACACGTCCAGTTTTTCCTACTTCCATTCCTTTTTGAGTCTGTAAAAATAGTGGATTATGTCAGTGAAATATTAACCTTACTTGTTATATGATGTGTACATGTACATATACCTACATACATTTAATTATAATTATGTTTGCTCACCATTTCTGTAATGTATTCAATGACTAGATCCTCTATAAAATCAACGCTTTCTGTGTACGGATTTTGATCATCACCAAAGCCATACATCATACAACGAAGCTCTTTTGAAAATAGTCGCTTTCGATCGGAGTTGTCGGATCTTATTATGTCGAGTTCAGGTTCAATTTCATCTTCAGACTACATGAAACGGAAAAGAGTAAAGTCACATTAATTTATTGCACATCTAAAATATTGCTATTCAAAGAAAAAGTAACCAATTAAGTACATATTATGCAATACTCAAGTAACTGTTTCTCATAACTTATAACATAATTACTACGCACCTGGCTATGATCAATACTGGCATTATGTTGATTGGAGGAGTCTTCTGAAGCTGGTGTAGCTGGATTTGAAGTTGACATGTTGAATTTAAGGATTGAGCGAGAGAACGATAAAGGTTGAATCAGTGTAAAAAATATTCCTATAAAAATAATGAGTTTTAAAACCTTTATTTAAAGTAAAACAACAGTTTGCCTGTGTCATCCGTCATCATAGTTCGAACGAAACAACATGAACGGAAAGAAAGAGTTTTCGTAAAAAAATTCTACATACTATTATTATCAGGTAACTTGTTATCAAACTTACAAAGTATACTATTATTACTTATTATTATTACATACATTATACGTTATTGTTTTTATTTAATTTACATATTATGTAACCTCATAGTTTCAGGACAACAGTCGTCGCTCAATTTAAATTATAGATAATAATAGAGAATATACATTTTTTACAATATTTAGGAACAAAAACTGGACTTAAAACTTATGCATTGTTGAATTTCCGACTAAAATTGCTTCAATAATGTGAAAAGCAGTAACTCAATATTGGTCAATATTCATTTCGCATTTCTACTTGCAAACATCGGAATTTCTTATCAAATTCTTCATCCGAAATCCTTTTCCTTGGAGGCTGCACGGGCTCAAACTGGTCGATAAACAAATAGTCAGTGTTTCTTCGATCATTTACCACCAGATCTACTTTGCTCCCACAATTAGCATAATTATCATCATCATTATAGTCTGATTCTAAGTTTGAACAAGAATCAGCATCATTAGAGGTATTATGTATAGGTTCATTGTCGTCCTCCCCAGATTTTACAATCTCCATAAGAAAACGCATTTGTGCTTCCTTTATCCATGGACTCTTTCCATGCAGGTTTACTGCTGACACCAGTAAACTAAAATCATTGAATGCCTCGGATCCGGCAGCTAAAGCAATGTTTTCCGAATGAAAGTTACAAAAGTTCATAAACAAAATTCCACTCTGCACAACAAAGTCAAAAATTGTGTCTGTTATCCCTCTTTCGTCCATGGCATGTCTGCTTGGTGAATCCCAGTACTTCAAGTACTCCTCCCAGAGTAATTCACCTTCGGGATCTTTTTCCTCTTTTATTGTTGCTGGTGCAGTTTGAAATGTTTGCATTTGATTTTCATAAAAAGATTCTTCGGTGGACACTGCAATCACATATTTATGCAATGATTGCAGGTGCTGATCTAGCATCTCTTTTCGTTCTTTTGAACTTGTAGTTTTCTCTTCATTTGATTCTTTTAATTTTCTGAATTCTTCCACGGCTATATTTTGTCGTTGTTCAACAAGCCGTTGACAGTTTATGACTGACGATGTTCTCCACCACGGAACAACATGATAAAGCATTATGAAGGTGCTTCCCAGAAGAATTTTCCGGCACTGACAGACATGTTCTTCAGGTGGCCGAATGTCGTCAATTTGGATTTCCCATTCTTGTGGACTGATCCAACAGGGAGCTGCCTTAACATTATTGAATTGCTTCGCTCTCTCTTTAGTACCATCTTCAAATTTGTATTTGTCTGGGCAAGCCAATTGGGTACACATCATGTCTGAATCCACATCCATACTATCAACACCATTGCCCCAAATAGACTCTTCTGAACCTGAACCATCATCATCTGTTGTTGTCGTTTGATTTGGTTGGGGTGCTACTTTACTGAAGAAAAGTGGAACATTTTCCACCATCAAGACTTCTAATAGATGGAAGTAGTGCAACAATAGTGATGTTGATTTTTTAGGACATTCCGTTTCTTTGAAACATTTTAGCACATTTTCCCCAAGAATCCTCGCGAGACAATTGTTACCGTTTTTGTCATTCATACAAAGATAATTGAGGATATTTCTGTTGTCGGCAACTGACCAGGTTATAATGTTGAGACAACGACGGAGGGATTGTTCATTTCGAAGATGATCTTTGATCATAGTGTCCTTCAGGATGGAATACAAAATTTCATATCGTCTCTGGGAGCTATCGAAATATCCGGTGGTGACAATGATTTCCAAAATGTTCAAAGAAAATTGGCGCACGAGCTGCTCCAATTCTGGAATGTAAAAGTCCCTCCAGGCAATTTTCAGCATTAGACCAGTCCACCCCCTGAGCTCTTCAATCCACAAAGTTTTCCCCTTGCTGTCTACGATGTGTTCAAACTCCTCCTCAAACACAATAAACCTCCACAAATACTTAGCCCACGAGAGTAGTTCCCACAATGCTTGTAAATTTTGATACTCGTAAAGCCTAAAACGCGAATCTTCATTGAGAGCAGTGAGTAGTAGTTTTAGTTGCTCCTTGATTTCTTTGAGTGCCATCCAAGCACTGTCTACGAAGCAATATTCCAGTTTATCTTGTAGTTTGTGCAAATTAATAATTCTTGGATTACTGGAATCATTGGACAGCTTTGGCAGTTTCGGATACTTTTTCTGTTCATGGCCCCCTAGCTCATGGTTCTCCTTTTGCTTTTGAACTTGTATTCCATAAAGAAACATGTTTTCGATCAACGTAGGAAATTTGGTCTTCAATTCTACGCCTCTAGTAAATCTTGCCATAATTTCTTTTGGTGCTTTTGAAGCAATCCATTCCATCAAATCTTTCGCGTGGTATTTGTAGTCACGTTGAATTAAACTTTGTATCGTTTCATAAGTTTTTCTTCGTAAAGATTTTACAGTATGCAAAGAATGCATGTTTTCCATTTTGCTAACATCCACTTCATCTTCGACACAAAACATTTCATTTAATCGCTGACCCATTTCTTCCAACGACGCGTTTACTTGAACTCCTTGGTCATTCAGATTTACTTTGGGTTGATTTACCGGTTTCTCAGGAGAAGCCATAGGCGGTGCAGTGGCATGTTGCACACTTCTAGCAAACTTTTGTTGCACAGGTGTATTCAAATATGGATCACTCTTGTGCTTTGGGGTCAACGGAGGTGATTTCAAACTGGATTTCGAGAGATTCAACTCGGTTTTCGTTGGACACTGGGACATGGCCCCTCCAATGCTTCGATTACTGGTATTAAACACAGCCGACTTTGATTTTTCTCTTGATATTTCATTTTGCGCAATTCTCAATTGGGTTCGGAGAGCTGAAATATCTTGCATCAACTGTTTCTTTTCCTGGTCGAACTTCACCTTATCTTCACGATCTCTCTGTAGGCGTCCACATAATTCTTCTTGTTGCTGCAGCTTTAGCGTCTCCACTTGCCTTCGGAGGTTATTACTTTCTCCTTGAGCTGCCACAAGTTGACTTTTCAGCTTGTAGTTATTGCTCTTCTCATTCGCATATTGTTTGTTCAAAGACTGGATTTTCGTTGCGGCGTCGTTAGGATTTCTGTACTCAGCGGTGGATACGGAACGGTTGCTCTCACCGAAAGCATTGCTGTCAGACGGTCTTAAATTTTCTCTTCGCAAATTAAATGCATGTGCTGCTACATTCGGCGTCATATTTGGATCAGCAGAAGACGCTCCTCTGGTTGTAGTTTGCGTCAGCAGTTCATGAAGTTGCTTTTCTTGTTCCTGTTCAACAACTTGGGTAGTTGCGAACAGTAAATCATCAAGATCATCATCTGTATCTTCCCACTCTCCCCAAGTTGCGGAGTCAGCCATTGTTTGCGTGATTGTTTTACTTCATGAACTGCAACAAAAGGAATAAAATAAAATAACATGTATTTAGAATAAATTCCGATAAGAGATTAAGGAGCTCAACAGTTAGAACAGTTTGAATTACAATGCAGTATAGTTGTTGTGTGTCATCTAGTTAACCCTTTTCGTTATTGCTGAGTTTTGCAAACTTCTGTTTGTAGTTTTTGTTTTTAATCTGAAAACAAAGCATAAGCATTTTAAGTTAGTTATTAATTAATTTGCAAAAATTAGAAAGACTAAATAGTAAATGGCTGCGTACTTTCGGTAACACCAATTGCCAGAATCAAAGTCAAGCCTTGTGTGTAGAAAATCTATACGTCACGTTTCTTATATTCACTTTATTTTAATCACAAACGATTTGGAAGACATTACACTCTTAACTTTGAAATTAATTGACATTTGTGTTGTACTTTTAATTTACAATTCCCAATTATTTCTAATGTACATGTATGTAAAATAGTACACTAAAACGCTACATAAATATACAAATACTTTGTTAGTTTCGATTTCGATACGTGGCTCATGATGACAGATATGACAATGTCAATGTATTGGGTTTTTTTATACAAAACTACATATTTATAAAATTATTTTGGGATTGCTTTAAAAGCAGCGTAGAACTTACCTCCTGTCGAATGTGTATATTTAAAGATTGTCAATATAGGTGAAATGCCAGTGGAAGCAGAAGCAAAAAGACAGACAGCAAATCAAAAGTGGCACAAAATATAATTTTAAAAATATACCTTGTCAAAATCAAAAAATATATTTACACGAAAAGTTAAACAAATATTTCATACGTCTACATACTATATGATAGACAGAGTAACAAATTCAAAAAGTTTAAAATGTCACTGTCAGTCACTGTTTAAAATCTATATCGGCCAGTTTTTGTTGAGAGAGAACACAGACGAAGACAGAAGACAGAACCTCATAACTACGAACATAACATATACAAAATACCTATTTGATTGGATTTGTTTTGGAATGACATTTTGAAAATGGCAATAGCGCTTTGCTTGAACAGCTCAATGGTTTGTTTCATGAACTTGCACAAAAGTGAAAGTAATTTTGATCAACAACCAACAACATCACCGCTTGCATTGGATATTGTTGCATTCATGTGGCAATAAACATGCTGCAGCTGCTGTCAGAAGAAGGCAGTGTGATACAAACGACGTAATTTTGGTTCTCAAATTCTTCTTCCGTATTTTATTTTTGTTAAACTGTTAAAATAACTTTACAAAATGAAATTAATTGAATTATTTGGGAAATAATTTACATTTTAAAGTAAGTATGAGATGGTAGATTCTTTATTACATCAAGTCAACAAAAAACCATATGGCAAATTTAACCATCTGATCAATATATTTTCATTCGCACGGGTTTGCAGGTTATTATATATTTGGATCTCATAAGTTAAAGACAATTAAGAGATATTTACCTAATTACATCGATAAAAAAATGAGTAGCAAACCGTCTGCTTCAAAGCCGGCGTCCGCAGCGAAACCTAGCATGTCTAGTGTTCCAGTTGGAGCAGGAGCAGATAATCCAATATGGGCGGATCCCCTCTTTGTTCCTGTTGTTGTTGCTGTACTTGTCATTATTTTGACAATATGTAAGTTAAAAATTGAAAATCTTATGTTTATTGCCATTTCAAGTTTTTACATGACAGTGTTTTTTATTGCATCAGTGTTTCTCCTGAAGAGAAAAACCAAAGGAAGAGCCGTTCTTTTAGTAGGACCAACTGACGTTGGAAAGTCTTCCATGTTTGCACGAGTTGTGGGAGGGAAGAACATTGAAACTGTAACCAGTGTCATTCCTAACGAAGGGGAGTATATTCCAAGCAATGGAAAACCCGCTTTAACTATCAAGGACTTGCCAGGGCACGAAAGAGTTCGTATAAAGTTTTGGTCTACCAGCCGTGTGGGTGCTCGTGGAATTATTTGTGTTGTGGACGCTTCTGGAGGGAATAAGGCTGTACGAGAAAGTGCTGAAATTATTTATACTGTGTTGACGGATCCAAATGTTACCTCTGTCAGGCCCAACATATTGATATTCGCCAACAAACAGGATGCACCACTTGCGAAGGCTGTCAGCGTTATTAAGACGCAATTAGAAAGAGAATTGTAAGAGCTTTCACGTATTGAACCATGTTCCGAATATAAAATATGTCAGGCGCTATTAAACATGTTTATAAATTGTACTTTAAGGACCACTTTGCGTATGACTAAATCTGCTGGACTATCTTCCATTGGCGGAGGAGGTTCCTCTGAAAAATTCTTAGGAAAAATGGATAAAGATTTCGAATTTGCTCATGCAGCACCTTTGAAGGTAGGTTTAGTAGTGTACGACCTGTGCAACGTTTTCATAATTCAGTATTCAATCTTTATAATAATGTTTCTATGTTTTTGAAAATGATAGGTTGAATTTGCTGAAGGATCTTGCACCAAAGCAGATGAAAAAATATCTTGTGTCACCGACTGGCTGGATACTATCGCATAAGAAATTGGGAAGAAAGAAGGAATCCCTACTTTTATGCTCTCACATTCTCATATTTAAACAGTGATCGAATTGTGCATGAACTTTCCCCGTTTATACACACATGCTTTTATATGCATATATCTTGTAATGAATTTGAATTCGAATGGTTTTATGAACATTTAAAAAACACCGGTGTGTGTATATGAGTCAGCGGTGTACTTAGTTCTAAGCACAGTACTAAATACATAGTTTTGCTGCGTATTACTCAATAAAGTAAAAAAAAATAATGTTTTTATTTAATAAATGAAAGAAATCTCATTACATTTATAGCTAAAAATATTTCTGCATGAACACATTGTGAACGAACGAGGGTCAGAGCAGAGGTTAATTTTTGTAGGAATGTGAAATCAGTCATAGTCATCCATCATCATTATTAATGATTCATTATTATAGCAAGTAAAGTGAAAGCATTTTAGCCATATGTATGCGTTACATACGTAGGTAAGTATGCATATGATACAATACGCATTCCCTCTCAGAATGTTTTGTCAGGTGGTTGTTTGTTGTTGTTTTTGTGTGCAACCAGGCTGTTGTTGTAGTGTTGTATAGCCAAAATTACAACTACACAGACACAGAACTTCTCAAAAAAGGCACAAATTCTGAAAAGTCCGTGCATTGTTTAGACTCCTTATTGTTTAAAACTCCCTATTTAGTTTCCTTATCACAATGAGTTCTGGATTCCTCCAAATTCCATTGTCAAAAACCTTGGCGTGCTGGTCCTTAGTATGAAAAATTTCATTTTATTATTAATGCAACAGAAAATTTGTCAGTGAAGTCACTCCTTTTGACAGTTGAAGCACACCTTCTTAAATAAAATTATGTCACAATCACATAATAACGTAATAGCTTCAGCTGCATCAGTGATATTAAAGGGTTCTACGATTGTTGGAGGGGAAATATTGGAAAACGTTGACATTAATGATGTTCCTACCGGGACAATACTACAGTTTGAAAACTCTGCTGGTGAAGTAATTGATGCTTCCACTGCTCAGTATGTGAATGTTAGAGAGCTTTTTGACACTAACGCCCACTTACAAGTAGACGACTCTGCGTTAGGGGCTTCAGGGAACACGTATATTTATAACGAAGAAACGGGGGACTTACAGCTTATTGATCTGAACAACGTAACCACTATTGAAGGTGAAGATGTGGAAATAGTTAGTGTTGATAGCAGGGATATATTTACCGAGTTTCAAAGCTTAACAAGTGGTAGCTTACAGCTCATCGATGGAAGTTTCAACAGTGTGGAGGTACCAAGTTATTCCCCTAGTGCGGGTTCAGCATCTCAAATTGTTTCAAAACTAGAAGGATCTTCGAACATTTCTGTGTCCCGTTATAAAAATGCCCCCGCTTTGTTGCGAAATTCGAGGAAAGCAGCAGTCGTGGATGAGTCACCTTCAGGTAAATGTCGTTTTAAGGACTCGATTTTAATATACATAACAATATGCACATATTCTTTTAAAGTGAGATCACAGATTTTATCAACTTATTCTTTAAATAATTATATTGTTGAATATGCCAACCCGTCAGGTAATCGTGTGTCATCGTCGACCAACAAAGATTCAAGCTCGTCTGGCGTCATTATCAAGCCAGTTGGGGGAAAGCCTCCGACAGCAACATCATCTACCAGTTCCAACAGCAGAAAAAAGTCTGTTCAGTCCGTATCAAGATTGATAGGAGCAGGAGGGCAACTATTTTTACTGAATGATGACCGACTAAATACAGAGACAGTCGCCCCTCCACTTGTGGAACCATTTTCACCCAAGGTGGCATTGAAAAACTCTTGTGGCCAACTGCCTGCAAGTTTTTATACGTATCACCAAGTTGACGAGGATCAAAAGATTGAACTTACGCAAAACACTTTTGTGAACCAATTTGACACCAATCATGTATACCAACTAGATGATGGTAGCAGTGTAATATTTTTTACTGATGGGAACGCGCATGATGTGCAAAATCTAACTACCAGTAAAACAGTCAAGCCGAAAAAGTGTCCTAAGCGTACAAAGAAAGCAGTTGTCACCTCGGGTGAATCTCCTAAAAAGGCTAGCAACAGCAGAGGGGGTGGAACGTTGGAAGCACGATGCCTTGAGAAAGGATGTGACGTGGTGGCACATAATGTAAATGAGCTAAGGAAGCACCTTACCGATGTCCATGAATTGACATTTGACTTGGAGCGGAAGGAATTTTCTTCAGACGCAGGTATTCTTTTATTCATAAGAATAAGTTAAAACTATTTTCTGTTTTGAAAACAATAAATTGTTCAATGTTTTGATTTTTTAGCGTTCAAGGAGTGGCGACATCAATACGAAAAGGATAGAATGGTCAGCTTCATTTATCGTGGGGGCACAAAAAAGATTTCGGAAGTGCAGTCGGTAACTTACATGATATGTCATCGGTCAGGTCATTATAAGCCAACCATGGCTGACACAGCTACCAGGAAAAGAAAAATGAAACCTCAAGGGAGTTGCAAAATTGGTGGCTATTGTACAGCTGGAATGAAACTTATAAGAAATTTGGAAACACGGGAGATGCTAGTTGAAATTTGTCATACTCATTATGGTCATCCGTTAGATAGTGAGGCGCTTCCCCATCTTCGTGTGAATCCAATATTGAAAAAAATTATTATAAAAAAGTTTGAGGAAGGTAGGTTACAAAATATCTTTACAAATATACATATGCGTATATTATGCTCTTAGTCTGAGAATTGTTGTTAAATAGGTATAATTGTTTACTCTTTTCATTACAGGAATGAGCTTTGCTAATATGCTTGCATACATTCACCATAATCCGGACAGATTGGAAGGTTTGCGAGTAGTTGACCGAAGAGCAGTACGAAATATATATGATACATGGAACAAACCTCGCAAAGCAAACTTAAAACAGTCGTCACCAGAAAACAACCACGTCCAAGTTAAAAATTTGAATGAATTAGAACTTACAAAAGAAATCACTGATCTCAACTCTAAGGAAGTACGAACGTCAACAAATGAGTCAATAAACGAACAAACTTCTCCTAACGTAAATTTTATTGCAGAAGATTCTCAAAACGTACCAGTATTATATCCAACTACACAAGGAGCTGATGATGATTATACTAATAATGAGGCTAACGAGCTGGAAGAGGAACCTCCGTTACTTATTTCAATTGATTCAGTAAAATCACTGAATCCTGCTGAATTTCAAGCAAACTCCACTCCAGGTGCAGCAATTCAAAGTAGTAAGAAAATAGTGATGAAGACAGCAGAAACAGAAAGTAAATCCTTGGGGGAAAAATCTTGCACGACAAGTGCGTACCAAAAATAAGCAAAATTGTTTCTAACAACTTAAATGTTTCGTAAAAGATGGTAAAAAGATTTTGTGATTTTTTTTTGTGAAAATTTTCATAGAAATCAAATTTGGAACTATCAAGTTACGAGCCCAAAAAGGAAAGAAGAAACTTGTAAAAAAACCGAGAGTCAAGTCTGTCAATATGGCACTGTCCACAGTGAAGGAAACGTATTCAAAATCAAGGGTAGAAAATCCAGCTAACCAGGCATCCCAAACGCGAATTTCTGCATCATCATCCTCACAAGTAGTGGATCAAGTAATAGAGGAGAACTCTGATTCCTTCGAATTCCAGCAAATCAAAATCAGTCCCGAGCTAGACACAGCTATTGACAAATTAAACAATCATGGTGAAGCTGGACCAACAATTTTATTGTACAAGAAAGTTGGTACAATCAACGTAAAGTATGGAGGTTTTTGTAGA
>JAHZNC010002614.1:0-22367 GCA_027744095.1 Zhuqinia jingwanae | reverse complement strand
TAATTTTTGTTAGCTAATTGTGAGTAACTTGGGCGGAACCATTTACTCTTGATTGTTGACTAGATTAGATCGCCTTTAATTATCGTTCACATATTTTTCAAGCTAAATTTCGGAACAAAACTAAATCTAATTTGGTATACATAATATTTGTATGATATAGCATCATGATATTTTTCTAAAAAAATTCAATTGACTGAACGTTTCGCTCACCGCTGCTTTAAAACTTTGTTCTCTTTGTTTATCGTTATTTTTATTAGCACACTGATGATAAAGAAAATGTGATAATTATATTTTCACATTATTCTGGGTGATGATGGAAAATATAATGAAAATGGTTGAGTTAGTTGTGGTTATGTAATTATCATGCTCATCCAACTGCCTAAGGCACAATAACAATGTTTGCTGTAGTGGTATGCATAGAAAAGGCCAAGGATGAAGGAGTAGTTTTTGGAGCTCTTTTGGGCTAACCTTTATCGTTAAGAATTTAGTTTGTTCGTTTCACCCATATTTTATGACTATTAATAACATTTGTTTCTGCAAATGAAACTGGAATTTTTAATTTAATCTTCTCATATATTGTTGCTGGCGTCGCCTGTAAATACAAGCGCGAGTGGAGTGGCTATTTATTTTGATGACTAGGAATAACACTAACAGTGAACTCGGTATTTGTACTTCAGTAGTATGTTTTAGTGTTGCATAATTTTTATTGGTGTCATCGTTGCAAATAAGCACGACTCTAGAATAAGCAGATTTTTATGAGAGAGCCTACTACATTACATACAACATTGAATATATAACTGTATAAATTGATAATGACGGATAATAATCCGTTACAATAAATCACAATCAACAAGATCATTCACAAGATTTAGAACTACAATAGCTCTCGGTGTGTTTTTAAGAGTTGCATACTTAACAGAGACAGTTTAGCAATTTGTTATGCTCTTTTGATGCTTATTTGCACACTAATTTTTTTTTGATTTGATTGCAATTAAAAAATATGTAAAAAGTACATGTACAAGTTACAAGCAGGGGTTTTGTAACTTTTCAGAACTTAGGAACTGCAGGGTAGGATATTATTATCTTTACCTATGCTTATTTTTTCAAACAAGATACGATTAAGCCTCGAGAAATAACTGGATTCTCATGTAAATTGAAAAGAAGCGTTCTTTTAAGATTGTGTATTCAAATGAAGTATTTCTCTAAAGCTATATCTTATAAATTACATTTGGCTCTTGCGAGTAAAAAAAATAATTTCGCTGAAATCATGAACAACTGATAAGAACATATGTCTTCCTTCGTTTCATGACATTGGAACCGTTGACTCAAATTCTCAATTTCTCAGGATTTTATTGCTTTTTTCCCTATGAATGACATAATGGGCTTTACTTTCCTTTACGGAAAACTTGTAGATTATGAATATTTCAACTTTCAACCGACATTTACTTATCGGTCTGATATGAAGTTCCTTTCAATTTAAATGGTAATTATTTTCCGGTTAGTTTTAGTTCATGTTAAATTAATACACTTCTTAAAAGCAAGTATATTCCGAATGAGTTTCCAACAATAATATGGATGCTTGCCAGAGAAAGAATGAAAATGGGATTTATTGTGTAGTGTATGCACATACACTGCAACATACAGTGCACTTGTAAAGGACACATTTATAAGAAATAGAGGAAAATGATCATTAAAGATCTATATCAGACAGAGCAAAGCAATAATATATAAAACAATAAAAACTACACAATAAAACAAGTAATTTAGAAAAGATAAAAATATCTTTATCTTTTGGTCTATAAGTTGTCTAATGTTTGTTCATACACGTAAGATGATTTTTTTAACCTACGACCAAGGATGCTTGGCTAGTTTAGGTATATGATGTTATTATATTATAGCATTAGAGCATGCCGCGCCCGTGCATTTACTTAGGTTGCTTAGTGGTAGGGAAGACATGACACTTTAAAGATGCGTCGTGTTGACATTTCGGATCACCAACTAATGTTGTGACTGAGTATTATAGTGCAGTTTGTGTTTCACCATCCTGTTCATTATTATATTATGACATACATTATGCCGGAAAACATTTATGTTTTGTCAAGAACAAATATTTTGGTTTGTTTAACTTTGTATTCTCTTTTGAAGGTTATCCATGTCGCATCGTCTGAAAGCGAGGAATGGTCCGTGATTAATGTGTATATGAATGACATTTTGTTATAACAATATGCTCCACGCCAAACATTTTTGGAATAACTTGGAAAGCGAAAGAGATTGACATGCACTAATGAACACTTTTTTTTAACACGCTCACATGATGCAATAATAGTAACTTCCCCTCCACAAAACAAGGGAATCAAATACCTAAATATTAAGTGGCTTATTTAGTCATCGTCGTTGCATTGTTTGATGTTCTCTTTGATTCATCAACGACACACCTTTTGCTTGCCAACTGGGTGACATTACAGTGACCGTCTAATTAATTTTTGTTGGCACTTGGCAGGGCGCTGCTGGCAATAAGTGGCAAATGCATGTCGTGGAGGTGGCATTACAAAATGTGATATCGTTTCACTTATTCGCTTTGATGCTTTGTTACATTTAATTAGATCAACTATGTGACTTGCGTAAACTATTAATGTTTGTAGTACAGTAATTGTTTTTTTTTCTTTTTGGTTTACTGAAAATTGATAAACTTAATATTCTGTATGCGTTTCAAAATTAGTATATGTGGGTTGATGTGATGCAATGTTATAGATTGCATGAGGAGATGATGATGGAAATTTGTTTTTACATCTTCCTTTTTTGCTTAAAAAATAACAGCAAAGTAATCCAAGTACATAAAAATGAAAGGAAGTTTCATACTTGGACAGACACTTTCACGAACACGTTTGTCGTCCTTTGTCGAAAATCCTAATTTTTTAACGACCATGACATACGATCTTATCTTGTAAAATTTGTACAAACATTACGTATGGGTTTGTTGCATAAGTCACATCAAACAAGTCTTAAAACCGGCATTGAGTCATTGAATGCGAGCGAATGTAGTAAAGTTTAAGGATGATGGTGAAATATGGTAAAATATCATATCTGATTTTTCTGAGGTGATTACTTCTATTGGTTTATGGCTTTTTGGAGTCACCGGAAGGAAGGGCGTTGGTTATTACGTATTTTGTAGTAGCGAGATAGACCATTCCTGTTGAAATAACGTGACGGCATAGCGAAATAAATCTTTTGTATGCGTATATGGAAAAAAGATGATCATTAATATGAATGAATAAGATTATCATCTTGTTAGCGAATATAAGGTGGTTAAAACGTGTTTTCTAGGTTGTTGTGGGTGAACAGAATGAAAAAAAATACAAAAATATGACGCTTAAAAATTGCTTGTAGTTATGCCAATGATTTATTACGGTTTAGAACGAATCGTAAATGGAATTATGGGGAATGCATACAAAGTTGAAAGTACAATTTTCATTTTGGAAAGCGACGATCGTAGAAACGGATCACACGCGACATGCACTTTTTTGAAACTGATATTTCTGGACGAGAGGATGAAATATAGTATGAAATATTTGCTAGCTAAAGATGCTACGAGAATTATTTTTATAAATAATATCATGCACTTTTTTGAAACTGATATTTCTGGACGAGAGGATGAAATATAGTATGAAATATTTGCTAGCTAAAGATGCTACGAGAATTATTTTTATAAATAAGACATAAAAAAAATTATTCGTATATGTAGAAAAATAAAAGATATTGTTTTTGACTGTTTGTTTGCTTGGACATACTCTGCCAAGTATTAATAAAAGTAAAGAATTGCCTTGCAACAACAACAACAATAATATGTATCTTTGCTTGTATTGGCATTGCCGGCTAAAATTCCATTTGTGTAATAAAATGAAATGGTTTTTATTCGTTCATATAAATACATAGTATATACTTCTGGCGTTTGTAAGTAGGTACAGTCATGATGTTGTAGGACTGTATGACATTCATTAAGTTTGATAACAACACAAGAAGTAGTATTTTATTTGCCCAAGAAATCTCACGAACGTCACAAGTGTTTTTACAACGCAGGGCACTCTTATATGGCCGTGCCCGGCAACTTATTCAAGTAGCTGCAAAAGTAGCAAAAAGCTGCTGCTGTATGCTGNACTTATTCAAGTAGCTGCAAAAGTAGCAAAAAGCTGCTGCTGTATGCTGAACGTAGTTAGTTACATAACTTATTTATCTTACTATGGTGGCAAAATGCAATAATAGTAATAGATAAAACGTGTCTTTGATTAAGAAAGTGATCTTCTGACACTTCGACGTTTATAATACTGTAACCAAACAAACATTGACTTGACTTGCCTGTGGACAGTGCCAATAAGATTATGCGATGAAGATGAAGCCCTATCTGTGTATTATGCATTTGGCTTGGCTGTTGTGTTGTATATTAAATTAAAAGTTTTGGAGGCAGAGACGAAAGCTAGAAGAAACAAATAATAAAATAAAATAAAATACCAGTTAGACCACTTCTTCTTGTTTGTTGATATGTTTTCTTCATGAAGTGAAGAGTATTTAATAGTAAGACATTTTGTATGAATGTTTATATGCACACACACACTCAGTAAATAATTGTGACCACACGTTTGTCGTTCTGCCACTCTTTCCCATTTATCTTGCCTGGTGGCTGGTTTTAGTTTCTTTTGGCATGCTGTCAGTTTTGAAAGAAATGCTTTTCATAGTAAACATACAAGGTATATAACGTTTTTTATGATAATTTTTACTAATTTACTTAAACTATGTAAACAAATATAGATAGATACTCAAACTCAAGTGCTACTAGATGGTAGCAGTTTTGTTGTCTGGGTATGAACATACATGCATATGGTGGTGATAATGATGATGTTGATGATGATCAAGTGCAAAAGTTTTAAAATGCACAATTTTGTGTGTGCTCCAGGTCCTTTCTTCTGTAAACGGCAAACGGATGTGATGGTTGTATTTATTTGTGACTTATTCTCCTCTTCAGGAAAGAGAGAGAGAGAGAGAGAGAGAGATGACTATGTTGATACTAATCAAGATTGGCATTGGCACACCCGAATAATATTATGACAAAAAAACGGCATACTTATAAATAGTGGACTTACCAAGAGGAAAGGATTAAGCTATTATAGGAGCCAAGAATGAGTTGCGATTCGACTTAATTATATGGTGCTCATGTACAACAAGCATGGTTTTTGTTTGGTTTTGGAGTGTTTGTGTTATTCATCCGAAGGTTGTTGTAGAGAGAGCCCAAGTTTTCAAAACCGCCATCTCAAGGACGTTTGTGCTTATATTTAAATTACATTAGCGTTTTATTATAGAAAAAAAAATAATCCAACGAGCAACCCATCATCATCTTTAACCTTTTATCTGATTTCCTTTCAATCAGCACATGTCAACCCTTTTTTCCGTCATTCATTTTTTATGTTTTCCTAGAATTTATATTCTCTCGTGAGTGAGATTATATGCTTAGTTTTGATACATCCCGCAAAAGATTATGTCTGCATCTTGCAGTTCTGAATTGCAATCATGCGCTTTTATGGCACCGAAATAAGTTCTGAAGTTTCCTTTTAGAGGGCTTTGTATCTGCAGTTTTACATTACGTTTGTTTATTACAAAAAGAGTATATATTATACACATGAGAACATTATTATATCGGGATCACAGAAGAGCCACGCTAAAAAAAGAGAAGTACGAAATACAATCATGTATCATTCCCTTCTTCTTGTGTAAATTTATTTGCTGCTGTGTTGCTTTTAATGTATTCTGTTGTCGCTTCATTCGTGTTGCAGGATACCATAATCGCGTGTGTGCGTAGGAGGTGGTGATGATAATATGCCAACTGCTGAACCAACTGAAAAAACTGCAGTAGTAGTAATGGTGCGGTGGTGGTGGTGGTAGCAGTGCAGTAGAACAGAATAAAGATGATAGCCAAAAAAATATATATCAAACTCAAAACTTGTAACAACCGCATGCATACTTTTCAAACCATTAATCCTTCACGTTAATAATATTATTTGTTTTTAATGAAGTTAATGTATTCCTTTTTTATCTTTTTTTTATCATATTAAAAAGATCTTTTTCTGGATATATGAATACCCTAAATGAAGTTAAAATGAGAACACAGAAAACGATAATTGTTTTGTATAGCATTACATATTTCCTAATCCTGTTATATATTCAAACTAACTTGAAGTTGATTTGTCCCATTTAATATTATTGTAACTGAGTGAAGAAAACATAAAAGGAAATTTGTATTCTTGGCTATTTTTGTAAGAGGAGGACGAGAGGGTATTTCAGGTCAAGTGGATGTGTGTAGGGAATATGACAACAGCTCTTATAACTGACGTCAGTACATTAAATTTAACGGTTTCAATTTTCAAATGTGAGTAAAATAGAATTAAAGGATAAAATTGATCTGAATAGAAAATTACGACGGCATAATTATGCCCATACACATACACACACTTACTTGCTCGGGCTCTGTCGTAACTTGATATTTTATACATTTTTCAAAGACATGTACTATACCAGCCGTATAATATTAATAAAATTGATTCGCATGGGTAATTTGAAACAATAGCTTAGCGAAAGAATAAGTTGATATGTTCTTGTTTTTCATATGTCAATGTGCTGTTCTTACTGCTTACTTGACTACTGGAAAGCCATTTCGAATTAATCTTTTACCTACTTGAATTTTACTGCATTCAAGTTCGTTGTTTTTGTCCTCATACCTATATATTGAGAGAGATCCCACAAGAAGAAACCACCAGTCACCACCGACCACCACCACGCCACATTCCAAACCCTCCCACTCTCAATCTGAATGGTTGAAAGAGCATTGGAATAATAAAAATGAACATGATGATATATAATATGTTGCACAGATCAAAAATGTGTACTAAATCTTCCAAGATGTTTATTTTACTCTTTTTATGAACGTTGAACGTAAAAATCCATAAGGCGCATTCACATAATAATAGTAATGACCAAAAACTGAACCTTACTTTAAAACTACAAATGTATGTATATACTACTATAAATATGTAATATATCTATGTGGGTATATACATGTATGTAAAATTTTCTAAATATACTTTACTTTATACTCATCTTTAAAAATTTGCATATTATAATAATAATTCTGCCATGCGTCGTTCTTTCCCTAGAAGACACAGTCGTCGTTCAGTGTTGGGCTCTTATTTTAGTTGTTCTATTATGCATTTACTTAAAAAAAATTATTTACGTAGGCTTGCATTATGGCCTGTTGTAGACAATAAATTCATTCTAGGGAAATATAGTCTTTAAAGAGACGTTTTGTATGTGAGAGAGTAGGATTGTCAAATGTATGCTTACCATATGCATCCAATTATTATTATTTTTTTTTTTACAAAAAGTACTATTCAATGTAACTAGTTCTCGTTGCTTATTTTCACCTGTGCGACTTACTGCAGAGTCAGTAGTTTGTAGAGTAGACGAGACATGATGAACTAATGATGAGCTCATACATACATTTTGTGAAAAAGAAAGCCGCACGTAGTATTTTTGTCCTTTTTTTTTTAAAAAAAAATAACAAAACTGATCTGGTTTGGTTTGCCGGGTCTGCCTACATACTTTTTTTTATAAATAAAGGCGGAACATGGTTTTCAAGAAGGATTGAAAGATCAATAGCGATTCGTCTCCTTTTTGTATAGGGATCGATTGATGAATGTCAATTTTGAGTGACGTTGTTTTTGTACCTGTGGCTGATGGGTATTGCTGATATGAAACAAACAAGACGAAATAAATATTTCTTCTGGATAGTGATTTTGATCAATGATGAACAAGAGATGAACATCATCATCAGAACTATTATATGACCATATTGTATTTATTGTAAGGTTAAGTATATATATATATTTTGGGTGTAGTGGGTGTGGGGTGCGATCAGTGCGGTGGAGGAGCAGCAGTCTGGATAATAATCATACTCATATTTTACGCACACGCATATTTTAGTATCACATTATCTCACCAGTCAATACAAATCAACATATCACCCACTTGTATTAAATATAACAAGAAAATATTCAATATAAAACATTTTGGCACACACTTTTTTGTTTGATTAACATGCAGGAATTAAGGAATTCATTTTTCAGAATAAATTATCTTGATGGTCGAAACGAAGAGTATGTGCGGTGGCGTGGGCGAGATTTTGAAGAACTGACATTGACAGAGGGCACTTGTGTGCCTTGCGTCCAGTCTTATTTGTTGGTGTGATCCTTGATGGTGGCGTGTGTGCGACCATTGAATGAATAAATTACTTCTAGATTATTGGCTACTGAGGATGATGGCTTCCATAGAAAAATACTTGACTCTTTGACAAGCTGTTAAATAAGGCAATATGCAAATATTATTACATTGATTACGTACAAATGTGCAATAAGGGTTAAGCATCATAAAAGATTTATCAGCAACGTTATTATAGCGTATTTTATTTTATGATTTTTATTATTTATGTATAATTCCAAATGACGACAATGCGTTTGTATGTCATAATGTAAAAATGACTGGAGTTAGATTTTACATCATTTTAAATGAGTCAATTAAAGCCTTATAAGCTTTGCTTTGACATTATTGTTGATTTCATGATTTTTGCCCACACTTTTCCAATTTGAAATTAAATGAATGAAATGAAAATGAATTAGTAGTCGTGTCAGGTAGACGTGTGTGTGCTATGTACCTCACACATAATGTCATTCCTCCAGATGCGCAAGGTACACACAGATGCGTTGCCGTAACACAAAAAACAAAACAAATTAGTTTAGTTGGTTATTTGGTTGTATGGAGTGTGTGGAAGTGAGTTTTAATATTTTTACTCTCTTTTGGAAACAAGGCCTTCAATAAATTAACTGAAAGTGTGAGATTGCGAAACAACATCATTTTAAATTTGGATGGATGATGAGATGAAGTCATGCACACCTCCTCTTGTATAAGACTGTACACCGTACTCACTCAACTGAATGAACTTACCTGTAAAAAGTGCAAAATATAATAATAAATCACAAGCAATAATAATAGTAATAATATTCATTCATAATAACAAGCCAAGGTCGCTTGTTTTAACTG
This sequence comes from Zhuqinia jingwanae, assembly GCA_027744095.1. Lineage (NCBI taxonomy): Eukaryota > Metazoa > Arthropoda > Collembola > Entomobryomorpha > Paronellidae > Zhuqinia > Zhuqinia jingwanae. The sequence continues at coordinate 13,229 of JAHZNC010002614.1, read as the reverse complement.
TAACTACTGTAGTAGTACATACATAGAGATGCAGTTCCATAAAACTGTATAGAGCACTTATATGCATTAAAATTAACAGGATATGAAAAAGCAATATAAAGAGAATATTATATTGTGACTTTATGTGTTGTGTCATTTGACTTTCTGCTCATCATGAAGTCATGTCATGATGTGGCGTGGCTGGCCATGGCTTTACAAACAGAAATTAAAAAAGCAGGAAAGAATAATAAAAAAAGTTGATGTGTGAAGTTCCCAGCGAATGATAATTACAATCGCAATAATAAACTCACAACAATTTTAGTTAGCAATGCTGTTCATCATGAGATCATTTCATCATAGCATCCCCCGTCTTCTTTTTAATCACTTTTGAATGTTTTAGTTGTTACATTTTAATTGTTAATGAGGAAGGAGGGGTGGGTCTGAGCTTAATCATTATAGCTTTAGCATAAACATTAAAAAGTACTGTTATGAGAATAATCAAATCAAGAAATCGAGTTATGTATATGAGTATGAGCGTGTAGTGCGTGAAAATGGGAATATTATGCTTTTGATGATGGACGGGTGCATTAATATTTGAACACGGCAGTCATCATCTGCACTAATTCTGAGATTGCTGTCTGAATTTAGCCTACATTCAGTTGATTCAGGCGTGGTTGTTACGCGGAACAAAACGGGTAACATGTATAATAATAGTGAACAGTAATATGTTGATGACAATGCACAAATTTAAAAAGTACGAAAATCTAGCCCTAATAGGTACAAACAATAAGTAGATTCAATGAATTTAACACTACAGACCACCTTGTAATAATGGCAATGATTTGTAGGTACAAATTTATATTTTGAATTGTTGTATGTGGATGATGATGATGCTCAGACCTGTATTTTCAAAGCTTTAACTTGAGAGAAATCGTGTAATTCAAAGTACATTTGACACAGAATCATCCTTTTTCTACCAGCAGCATATGGCATTGTTGTGAAAAACAAAATCGCACGCACAACACGTAGAAAAAGGATTGACTTGCCCATTATTATTATTATCAAATCGAGTTGGTAATTGATTTTAGAAGGATTACACACTGTTTACATGTTACATTACAGGAACATGCGTATACGACTGTGTCTGTTTCGTGTGTGTTTATAAAAAATTTTTTTTCATGTGATGATGATGATGTGTACTTTTTCAACAATTCTGCTGGATCGTAACTGTAACCAAAACATAATGCATGTTCTCACTCACAAAGCTAATAGCAATAAGGTACAGTGGGTTTCGAAAACTTCTCTGTCGAGGCTGCTATATGTACGTCGTATTTCTGATCTAGGAAAAATGGAAAAGAGTGAGAGAGAAAAGAAAGAGGTGATGATAGCTTTCCTGCTTAAAAGTTGCCGTCGTGCCGTGAATCGTGACATGTGTTGTCTCGTTGAATTGAAAGGTCATACATACATACATGTGTGTGTGCTTTAGCTAGTTTACGTGTTAACATTAATCATTCATTAATATGTATGTGATGACGGTGATAATCGTGTTCGTAATTGAAGTCACTTTTAGTTTGTAATTACCTCTATATTACTTACCAGAAGAAAATGCTGAGCCACATGAAAAAATGTAACTGTATTTTTGTGATGCAAATACAATGTACCTACTATCTGACAATTCAAAACAAAATGTATTGTGGGCGATGTTGTAAATGATGTAATAAAATAATGCACATTCATAGTATATGAACATACGACTATACCACATTAAATTATTGCTTCGATAATTTGGTTGAATGTTTGTTTTTGGTACTGGTCATGATACATAACACTATGAAGTCCCGTACATCGTCAACTTGCGTTTGAAGCTTAGCCGAGCAAATGACATGCAATTTTTTTAAAAGAAAATTCACAAGAAAGTTCTTAGTTCATCATTTAATCAGTCATCATCATCATCATCATCATCATCAGCCTCTCGATTTGTTTTTCTTAGAATTTTTATCAACACGTCTCGAATTACCATTAATAAAATAAGCATCATTCATTCATTTCATGACCGATGATAAGTCAATAAAAATGTTGATGAAGACAATGACAGATTTATGCCAAAAGTTGTGCTTCACGAATGGGGATGGTGTTACATCATTTTGTTTGAATATCCCTGTAAATAAATTTATATTAATCATCACCCCAAAGCAACTTTTTCAGACGAAGAAGTGTGAAAAACTATATGGCTGTTTCAGGTTATTTCATTATCAGAGGGAAATCCATCTTGCACCTTCAACCTTCACTATTTTTTGTCATTGCTTACTCACTAATAATCCTTCATACAAGACATGCATACATCTTTGCTTATTTTTTCCATCCAATTATTGCAATTCTCATGTTGCACTAATACATGCATTTCAAATTTCAACTTTGTAATCCAATAAAACTTACGCAGCAAAGCACATGCAATATGAAGACATAATAATCGTTGAAAAAATATATCTCACATTCAATATTATCTGCAGTTACTTATATGACACATGTGCCTTTAAGACTTATTAGCCATCCATCAAGTACCCAAGAAAACCTTTTTTAGGGTTTATGGTATACACCAACGCACGCAAACACAAAACACTTAATGTTGCACAGACTTCAAAGCACATATCTATCAAAGAGTGTCTACCCAACTACGTCATCAATTTTCTTTTTCTTCACGATAATCTAAATTACTTCATGCACTTTTTTATGGATAAGCATGCGGTACATATTATTTTTTCTACATCATTGCGGCTAAAAAAGAAATAGGGTGGAGGATGATTGTTGAATTGGGAAATTATTAGCTCATTGCACTGCTGTGCTTTGTCGATCACTCTTCTCTCTCACATCTTCTCTCTTATTATTGTACATTACTTATATTTCTTTTGTAGAATATGCTGCTGTTGTTACTGCCTTTTATTTTTTTACGTGATGTTCAGTGTTGCCTTTTTAAGAAACCTTTTATGCGTGTTCTTGAATGACTCGAAAAAATTAAGTAGTAGATAAAAACAGTGCATAACGACGTTCGGACAAATACACATGCCATTGCATTGTACTGTACAATGGGATATGTGCTCATATGCTCTATGTACATGTCCAATGTCCGTCGTCATAATATTCTCGTCTGGATCTCCTCAAATAAATAATGTAAAAAGTTGCAACACTTGACTAAGCACACAAGTTACAATATATAATATGCATTATGATAACGATGATGCTGATGATGAGAATGAGGCGTGCGTAGGAGGGTGAAAGAGAAAAGAGCTTTTCTGTCAGAGTCAGACAGCTAAATTGTGTATACCAAATAAACTCTCCCAGGCCTACTCACTGTATCACACCGCTGTGTGCTATGTTATTCTATTTTTACTAGCAGTAATAGACGTCAAATCATCATTCATGTGGGAATTCCTTCGCCATCATAATCATCAAATGTATATAATCAACGTGATCATGTTTTATGTATGTACACAATCTCCCTCCTCATCCATCGTTGATGAGTTTCTTTGTTATTGTTGTTCTTCCTTCCTTCCGAGGTACGCATTACATGGATGACTACCGAATATACCATTCCGACTGAAGAGTACTTTTTAGTATGCGCGCATTAAACTGGACTGTTTAGTCAAGTGATAAAAATCTCTCCTTCGCACAGCAAGTCAAATAATTAACGTTTTACTACTGCTGTGTAAGTATGGGAATGGAATGAGTAGAGAAGGATTCCATTAACTCTTGCGTGCCTTGTTTTTAACTGAGCCGAGTCACTTTTTGTTAACTCTTTTCTTTTTTCACTGTTCACTAGTGATTCGACTAACGAGCCGAGTTGTGTGCCTGGGATTACTAAATTTTCCAGAAGTAGCATTTCACAAACACGAGAAGAGTAAAAACCCGATGAGAGATTGATGCAAGCAAACAAAAACTGAATAGAAAATAAATGCATTTTTTTTGGCTGGGAGCTACGATACTCATCATCAACCAGCACACAATCAAACAATACACGCATTGTGTGCTTTATATATTTATATTATGCATGCGTGCACCTGGTTTTATGCATTTTCGTTTTTATATTATGTATGCAGGTACATTATCTGTATATATCTTTCGAAAATACATAATACATATATAAAGCGATTTTGCTTGTAATTCACTTTTTATTGAAAGGAAACACCCAATGCAACATTTATAAAAAATATAACTCACGGAAACGCTTATGTGCTACGAGTAACTTTATGCTGTATTACTGCATATATTTAAATATAGCCAACATTAAATTTATCGTGCTTACTATTAGGCCACACACCAAACATAGGGATAATAGGTAGGCAGAAGGAAAAGAAAGTTTTTTTTGTACGCTAATGTGTACTTAGTAGCACAAGCACATAATATACATACCATGGCATGCATGTCTTGAGCTAAAATGAAAATTTTTGTTCATCAATGATGATGACACCAGAGTTAGGTATGTGCATGGCTAATAGTTGACAGTGTTGGTTAGTATCCTCTTTAGTAAGAATTTTTGGCTGGGTGACATGACATTTGTTTTTGAAAGGAATATTTTTTGTCTTGGTTGTTGGAACAGTTGTTGTAGTATAAGTTGTTAGGTGGTATAATAAGTTCATAGCACCACAAACAACTACCATAAAAGTAAACTTGAACTTGGGCTCCAACTCCAACATCATCCTACCCGCCGACAACACACACACATGTATACATACATATCATATTTATTACGTGCAACCACAAAGAATGAGAAGGGAAAAAGGATATGGCAAGTGTGATGATTTTTCTTCTTCCATTTTTGATTTTTTTTAGCGAGCGAATACATAAAAAATCTGCGTATAGTCGTTAAAAGGTCTTAAATGTTGTTTAAAAACAAGAGTTTTATATAGTTTATTAATACTGATAATGAGTGTTTATATTGCAATAGAAATTGCTGCATATCTATATTTATTTTATTTTATTCGATTATTATTATTATTATTGTTCTTTGTAAAACTGATATGTCTTGTTTTGAATGGATATGCAGTTTTATATAAAAAACATACTAAAATACATACAATACAGCGTTTTTGATGTGATATATGCATGTATAGAAAGAAGGATGCGCCGCATCCTACATCAAATTTTATCCGTGTAGGCAATTACAAAACGAAAAGGAGGAGATGAAAAACAACGCAACGTTGGGAGAGAGAGAGAGAAACTAAATCCAATGCAGTGTAATTATAATAGCAGAAGAATAATTACTGCTGCATTTTTAGGGAACACCTATTGTGTTATTATTAGCCAAATAAGCTTGTATATCAGACAGACAGGCTAATAAAAAATATGCGCTTGTACATGTGCTCGCTCAGTCATATAGTCAGACAGACGGAAAGTCTTTTGCATGCATCCCTAAAAATTCTCTTTCTACACTCTACATCTAACAGCTATAAATCGTGCAAGTTTTATAACTACACAACAAATACAAGGCTTAAACATAAGCACATTTTCAGATTAAGTCAAGTCAGCTTTTAAAATATATAACTGATTTGAAACTTAAAACTGAGCTCAAAGAAATGAGAATAGTTTGAGGATATTAAAAGTATATACATAAATACAATGTAACAACTTAACAACGTAATGCAGCAGTACGATGAAAGATAATAATAATAATATGTACAAAAATAAGTTATATGAATGAGATGTGGTGAATGTTGGTGCTGTATTGGTATTTTGGTATACAGCATCAACGGTTTGTGATGCCTAATGGTTTTTTTTGGTATGTCAGTTAGTCAGTTAGCTTAATATACTCATACTGCAATGTTATATTTTAATGCTAGAATATATATTAATGTTTCATTTTTGCTTACATGCCATAATAATATAAAATACAAAACTGCTGCTGCTGATGATGATGATGTGTGTGAAAGAGCTGCATGTAAGCATGTTGTTGCGGCGGTTTTGTAGCGTTTGTCAGTAGTTATGTTGCGTTTTATGTATTATTGTACCTACATAATATGCCATTATATTATAATAACATTCCTGCATGGGAATGATAAACATTAGCAAACAAAACGGCAACACAGTAGCTACTACTAACCACCACCACTGCTACGTAATATTAAAAGAATAGAACAATATCGAGTTATTCAAAAGAGAGAGAGAAAAAAAACAGCATCATCATGAGCCGGCATTCATGAATGTTGAATTGAACGAGCTAATAGTCAAGGTAGGTTACTTCCCTTTATTGGCATTTTGTATTTTGTGTGTGCGTGGTGGCTGGTGGCTCTCTACTAAAAAACAGACCCACTACTGCTACTACTGCTGTACTGTTTTTTTTACCATCATCATATCATATCGTATTAAGTCAAAGTTAGACTGACTGATATGATGATAATAAATGAGAAATGAGTGGGAAGAAGAGAGTTATTTCAATCATATATATTTGTAACATTAAAAGTTTACATGTAATCCATTAAAACGAAACGAGTACGTTATCCTTTGGCTTGTTTTTTTTTGACACAAGTTATAAATTTCTTTTTGAAAAAAAGGATAGAAAAAAAGAACAAACTGATACCAGAGATAATCGTAAATATGGTTAGGTGGGAAACCATCTGGGAGACGACAGAAAAGTTTTCAGTTTTCGTCTTGGTTGTGTGAATATTTTGCATACTGTGCATTGTGTGCATAGCTGTAAAAAGGTTAAAAGGGAAATTACGTATGAAGAAGTTCCCAAAAGTTTTTTTTTTGTGTGTGTGCAGAGTGCTGACTATATTAAGAAGGGATTCTTGTTGGGTAAACTGAACTGGAGGATAACTTTTTGCCTTGCTTGCAGAAAAAAAGCAAGGATGATGATGATTATGGGAGATGGCAAGATTGTGAGATATTTTTGGAGGAGAAGAAGTTCTGAGTAAACAGGAAGTGCAGTGCTTCTGATTGGAATAGTATGGTGGTGGTGGTGATGTTTCACCCAACAAGCTTAAAAATCAGTCTGGGTTCGAAAATGTCTGTTGTTAAACCAAAATACCGGGATGTGGGCTAATTTAAAGCGAAAATGTAGACTGAAGTAAAACAAAATAGGATTACTATATTATTCTGGTGGAATGAAATAAATCCTCTTAATAAATTATGCAATTGTGCCAAAAAGAAAACACGTATAATTTTGGAGTGGTTAGGTAATCAAGTTGTTGTTCAGTGTGTTTTGTGGGATAAATATGGTCATTAGCTATGCAGAAAAAGTCAATATGGTTCACAATGAGTATTATTGGTTTATTCTGGTTTTTTTAACACCACATCCACTTTTACAATTTGACTATAAGCACATATGAACGTGCATGTGTGTATAGAATGAGTGAGCGAAGTAGTAATAAGAAAGGATCCATCTGGACAAGACTGAAAGATTGATGCTGATAATTTGAGTCATATTAGGACAGCCAAGCGTAGGCTTGATCCGCCCAAACAGTGAACATCGTAAGAACATGAACAGTGTGAGTGAGTGTGTGTGTGCGAGAGAGGGACAATGCAAGAACGGAGAGAAGAACGTGTGACCCAGAAGGTCGGTTGTTTGGTTTAGTTTTGAGGTTTCCCTCTGGTTATGCATATAATAATGATGATATTAATGGTAATAATAAGATTGAAAATTTGTTCTTCATAATAAGTGGTAAAAATGGACAGAGGAGGACTATGGGCAGTGTGTGCAGCAAAAGGTGATATGTTGGTGATACTGATGATGAGCAGAACGATGATGACGACCAAAAGAAGTTGAGAGAGAGAGAGAGAGAATCCTTTTGGTTTCTCTATTGTGCTGTAACACCAACAATGAGAATTATTGAGTAGTAGAGCACACACACAAAAACGAATACGAACAACAATAACAACAAAACGGCAACAATAAGCAAAAGAATTGTAGTACCACCAACCAACTACATCATCATGGTCGTCAAATAAAGCAAGCAGTTCGCCAGACCAGAATAGAGATATATTATATAGCGATTTGAGTGACTGGTACTCAATAGGCACCACCGAAAAAGGCATGGACTTAAAAAAAAAGTGGCGAAAAAATGTGTTGGCGGTAGAAGAAGTGGTGGTGTTACGAGAGGAGTCTACCTGCCCTAAATGTCTTGCTTGCAACTCATTTGTGATTTGGAAGTGCATGTGAAAAGAAGAGGGAGACAGAGAGAAGTTGAAGAATTAGGATTTTTCTTGAGAAAATCCCTACTTTTTTCTATTTAATAATCGCCATTGTCACTTTAACGAGTACACACCTTCAAAAAAGACACCAGATTAAAAAGAGCCATCGTCGTTATTTCCACCATTGACCATTATTATTTTATCGCCAGAAATATTGAAATTATTTTTGTGTGTTCTGGTTTCTATAAACAATATTAGAATAATAATAACAGGAGTTTATTTCTTCGTAGTTTATAAGTCATCATAATAAGTGCTACTAATCAAAATAGTTTCTTTCATAATAATAAATATACAACTTCACCCATATAATCATCATAACATTACCGTTACCACAATTTTTTTTAGTAACCCCAAACCAAATCTAATCGTCATTTTTATTTTTGAATAAAAATAAAAATTGCTAATCAAATCAGTTTTCTTTTTATAAAAGCAAAAAAAATCGAATAATATCAATCATTGTCGTCATCAGTCCACGTTTTGAAAGCACAGTGGAGGAACAGGTAGCTTGTTTGAACGTTTTTTGATTCTGATACTGCTACAGGGTAACAAGACCACGACAAGAAAAAAAAGTAATTATTCTTATCTGAGTCTGCGTTTGTTGTGGGAGAAGGGGTAAGCACAGAAGCACATGGATGAAAATGGAATGAATTTCAAAATTCAATGATGTAGCTTTTTTTTAAACTGGTCGTTGCGCTGTTTTACATTTTGCATGGCCACAGGCGACGCAAGGTTTTTACGCAAAGAGTTTTTTAATATAAGGATTTTTATACGTCGTTGACTTTGGCACTGACAGTTAGAGAAATGAGATGAATATCTGCATTCTGTATGTAGCATTTTCAATCTGTCCACGCAGCATTTTGTAGTGTGTTGTGGCTTATTTTACAAATTTCCTGTTGATAATTCAGTAATTCGTCAGCAGGCGCATGAGTTCTTGAGAGTTGAGATAGCGATCTTCTTGCCACACGATTCATTAGATTCATGGTACAATCTTGCGATATTTTTTTTCGTCAGATTTCATAGAATTCAAGTTGTAGGGTTATGCATAGTCAAATCAAGCATAATAGAAAGAGGATATGACTGAATTTAAATATTAGCTATAATAAATAATATGATAAAATAACAGTCGCAGTAACTTTTTCAATATTACGATTTTCTTTGTCATGTGTTTTAAGGAAAAACATCATCCTCAAGCTGCCCAAGTTTCTTTTGTGTGTTTGAAAACATACCCGAAAACAAGTAAAGCTTTGACATAACGTTGTATTTTAGTCATAGTCGCATCACGGCTACATATATAGAGTGAGTCAGTAAGAGTGACTCTAGTTGTTTTGTTTACCTGCTTTACAATCTGCATCATATACTGTAATATTTTTGCTAGCTCGACTTGATTTGACTAGACTGCAGCTTCGCTTCAGCAGAATATCACCTATGTTTATTGTTCCATGTTTTTGGAGGTAGGGTGTAATTATAAAGTACACACACACATTCCCTTGTACGTGCAATAAATTATTGTTTTTTTATATATTTTCTTGAGAAACCAAAATATAATAATGAGCCAGCCACACAATGTAGCACAAAAATTGTAGCTACGTATTACAAACTGCCACAGCATCTGAATGAAATTCATTCCCAGGCAGGCAGCAGGCAAGGCCAACCAAAAGTCAAGTCAGGTGAAAAAAGCCCCACGTCATCTTTTATCAGTTATTATGTATATATATGTATGCATGCATCCGTAGTTTACTATTTGATTGTGTACTTCATTAACAACTGAACTGTTTGGATGCAAGCATGCATATTGAATATAATATGTAGCCTAAAAACGACCTCATTGTATAATAATGACATGGGGCTTGGATTTTGCATTTTTTTTTTGGCAAAAAAAGTCAGTATTATTATGAATACTACTCCTCCTCCTCCTCCTACTATACTTATTCACCCTTAAACAACAACTTGCAGCAGTATCAGAATCATCATCAGAATTAAAATACTTTACACAATTCTTATCCTGGCACCAAAAAAATAAAAGATTTTTATCTTTTTTTTTCTTGTGCAAGAATGTCTTCCTGTCCCAGAGACTTTGTGTGAGAAGCTGTGTTGTTATCATCGCAAAAAAAACAGTATATCGAGTACACCAAGATAGGCGACGCGTTACGTGAATTTGTGTTTTTTTAAATATTTTGATGAAAGGCAGTTTTCTTAAGAAACAAAGAAATTCTTACAAGTTGACTGACTCAATTGTGATTCCCGTCTACTTCTTCTTGATCATCTATTCATTCCGTAAACAAGAAGTGTGTAAATTGTCTTTTTTTTTAAATTCAGCTGTATTTTTCATGTGCTATTCAAAACCCAATGTAGTTTAGATACTTTATTATTATTATTTTTTATGCGTGAACATTTTTGTTTCTTCTTGAATTTGGAATCGCTACGAAAAAAGTTTTAATGTTTTTTTGCCCCACCGTCGTCAACGTCCCGTAGGAACGATTTAAACGAACCGGAGCTCGTAGACATATTGATAGAAAGAGCCATAAACACGCACACATTACTGCCAATATATTTATTTCATGAACTTGAACTTGAGCTGGCTTACTGTTCATGCTGGTGATAATAGTGTTTTGGTAGTCGGTGTGTGTACATGTGTGAGTTGTGACTGTTGTTGTGGAGTGTGTTTGTGCGAGAGAGCTCGCTTATAGAAGCTTGTTTATACAAAAAGTAGTAAAGTAATCAATATAAATACAAAAAAGACTGGTTATTGGCAGCGTACCAAAAACAAATCCTGACGCAGTCGCAGGAAAAATACACTTAAAAACACACAGGAACGAACATAGTGCACGCATTATTATTTCACTCCAGACAAAAACTAAATAAAAAACCAATTTACATGCGTATGCATATTATTATGCCTGAACATTTCGTCTGTGTGATTGATTGACAAAAATAGTTCCCATTTATTGGGCAAAGTGAATAGTTTCTTTTCTTTTCTTGGAACTGTCTTTCGTGACCAGTCAAATATTTGGTGTGTTTACGGTAAAAGGCATCTGGAATTTCTCATATGTGAATGGTAACCAAAGAACCATCTACAGTGGACCATGTCGGGGCAGACGTACTATAAAGAACGTCTCGGCTTTGATCCTCATGATGAGTACAATTCTCATCGTGAAGGAGAAAAGTACGGGTACGAGGAGAGTTTATCCAAATTCAAAGGTTGGTCCTGGGATTTATGGACATTTTTTATCAACATAGTAGGTATGGTTCACCCAGAAAAAAAAACGAGTAAAAACAAGAAGAAAATGCATGCAATGACTGAGTGTGCAGTGAGGTTTGCCAACAAGAGAGTGTCGATTCGTGTGAAGACGTCATTCGAATTTACTTTTGTTTTTGTTGTTTGGGTTTGTTTGATTTTTTTTTCTTAAGTAATAAGAGCAAATAATATTGACTTGACTTGAAATTTCTCAAAATTGATTTGTAAAATTATTTAATTAATTTGATTTAACTTTTATGAATGATTTCTAAATAATTAGTTTGTTTTTGCTGTCATATTTATCTACAAAAGAAAAGTGAAAAAAAATGCATATTGCATAGTTGCAGGCAAGAAAATGCTTTTGTTCACGATTAGGAAGCTCATGTTAAGATATCAAGTATGCTTGACCCATATCATTAAATTTTCACGCGTGGCTAATGAGTATTTTCCATCTTGTTTAACACGGTCTGTCTGTATTAAAGCTCTACTCAAAAGAAGAAGAAGAAGATGCGAAAAAGGTGGTGGTGGTACATGGTACATATCATAAAGCCAAAGCTAAATTATTTGGCTCGTATAAAATGCAACGTTTTGTTGCTTTTATAATGTGAAGCAAATCCAATGCATTTTGGGTCACTTTTTCTTTTTAAATTTGAAGTTTTTCTAGGAACTCTGAAGGATAATTCAAAGTAAATTTTTTTTTGTAGACTTTAAATTTGAAAAGCAGAGGTAATCAATTCAAGAAGGTGTGTCTAAGTTGGTGGAACATCTTTGTCTGAATAAAGTCTTTTGACTTTTGGCATGGCGCATATATAGCGGTAGCCTTTTTGTTTTCATCAAATCATCTAGATGAGGGCCATCACAATTATTATTATTATTGTAATTCTGCACGTAGACATATTTTTCAGTTTTACAATATAAATGAAGAATTAATGTAGATTATGGCTTTTTTTATTTCTTTATGCAGACCACATTTTTCTTTTGAAAATTACGCGATGAAGATGAAACTGAACTTTAAATTAGTAACGCATTCGTTTTGAATTGCATACGCAACACACAATCGTAATAATATTAATACAAAAATATTATTATGTTGATTCCTCATTTTTATGATAATTGCGCCCAGCACAATAATTAAGTATATACAGCTACAGCTGGTTTCAAAATAATAATATATTAATGCTAGCCGTTGTTGTAGGAAATGCGATGTTTTGTTTTGTTGTTGCATTTCAGTCTCAGAAGCGTATTTTCATACATAATGCGCACAGCATCGTAGCTGCAAGTGAAATGCATACGAATTTTTTTTACGAATAAAAAAATGTGAAAACAGCAAAAAAAATATTTTGCGCGAATGAAAATGTTTGAAACTAAACACACAATTTGAAAACAATTCAAGTATGTGTTAAATGCTAGAACCTTCTTTGATAGTATTTTTTTAACGATGATGATAATGAATAATGAGTTGAAGCAAATATATATGAAATGTTACATGTACAATAATATAGCAATGCATAATGATTTATTATACCAGAGCCAGAGAGTGGAGTGTACTGTTCATGAAAAACATAGTAATTATTATTGAGGAATTTATAACAATACAGCTAATTTTTTATTAACATTTTATTTACTTTTTATGCATTTAGTATTGAGTACACATAGTGTTTAGGTAGTTTCCTGTAAAAAAATGCATGCACCCACACATTGTAGTTGCGTGGAGTCGTGCAAAGAGCATTTGTATTTTTTTTGATATTGTATTGTTTTGTGGTAAAATGATTTAGAAAGTTAAATAGCAGGAAAAAGAAGAGTAGTTTACATTTCTGTAAAGATTTAGATG
>JAHZNC010002613.1:0-38126 GCA_027744095.1 Zhuqinia jingwanae | reverse complement strand
GGATTGAGGAACACAAGTAGATAAAATGCGTGTCTTGGAGAGATGATGCTGAATTAACAAGATTTTGCGTGAACCTTCAATATACGCAAAGTTTCACCTCTTTGTAGTTTCGTAGTACCGTAATGGGGTTCTTGGATGTTTTTAGGTTTTATGCAGTTACTTATTTTGGCATGGATTTGACTTGAATACGAATATATATAAGTATGCATAAATATACCTAATATATCATAGTTTGTGACTGTTTCCTGATGTAATACCAATTTAATGAGTGCTTTCATAAGTAATACCACAATTTTCATGCAGGATGATACAAGAAAGGAAACGAAGGATAATGATGTAGCAAACAGTTACAACAATTTAACAATTTAACCGAATATTTTCAAGTACTACTCATTGTTTTTGATAAGCATACCATAGCATGTATCGATTACTATTGCAAACGTTACCCCCTTCAAGTCAACGGAGTGAGGATTAAATGACAAAATTATTATTGTTTGCAGTTGTGAAAAATGACGATACTGAAAATGAAGATGATGGGGCTAATAGGTACATATTCAATATTTATGTTTCTATCATTATTGGGACACTCAGTATCACATAATCACATTCCAAAATTGTAATTCAAACTGGCAATGCAATGTGAGAAGGTGTAGGTTAAATTTGTGACTTTTTGAATTTTGCCTTTTAATTATGAACATCACGGAAGAAAAATCTTGAACGAATTATTACTTATGCCCTGCGGATGTAGTTTGATAAAAATTTGCATAAAAAACAGAATCTTGTGCAGAACAAGCCTTTGTTCTTATGAAAAAGAACGAGTAAAAAGTAAATGGGTAAAAACTCTGCAACAATATGTATGCCATTCACCATTACTCCACTCCAAATATTAGAAACATTTTCGATTCCCCTGTAAAAATATGATTCCCAATGGAAATTTCCCATCACGCCATTATCGTGCAGGACCAATTTTACTGAAAATTGTAACCACACATCGGGATTTAAAATTTTATACTTGGCTTAATGGAATGCGAAAGTCAAGTAAAAAACAAGCATAATGGGCAACAAAGCAAATATACATATATGTACATACATAGGTGTTAATTAAGTCATGGCGAAAATCTTATTATTTTTTCAAGATTTATCTCTCCTTCCATTGGAACAAAATAAAATATCTATTAGGATTTATCACATACAATAGATAAAGCGTAGGTGCACGTACCTATCTATTACATAGTCTGCGTGACTATTGATGCATGCGGTACCTGTACCTGGTTACTTGTCCATGCATATGCCCATCAAAACATCCTTTGATTCTTAACGAAATGTATATCTTCTGGGTTTTATTTATGCTGTGTATAAATGAGAGCTTTAAGGGGGACAAATATTGTTGATCAGCATCGTAGTAAAATGGAATGTAAAATGTCACTGCAGATTGATAAGCAAATAAAATATATTCAGAGAAAAATAGAAGGAAACCACAGCGGTCAGGGATCAGTCTATGGCTGATGAACTGAATGTTTAGCTTGGGTCAAGGTTGATAATCATTTTGCAACACAGAAATGAGTAGTGGTGGTAGCTGCAGCGTAGTCAGTGGGGAAACTGAAACTGTTAGCCAATAATAAAAGCGTAATATGCAGAAATAAATGGAGCAAGTAAACAGACTAGCTGAAATGCTTATCTTGATAAGAAAAGGATATCCTCCTGATGACTGCGTTGATGAACGATGATCAGGCAGCACTTTTCACTTCTGAATGCATGCTTCCCAAATTATAGTGTAAACCTATATACTAATGTCCCATACAGACCCTGTACCATATTCCAGCACATCTTTTAAGTTGATAGTCAGCATATTTTCTGTCTTGGGTTAGTGCATGCCAATTTTATACATGAAATGCGCAAAGTGATGATGGGGCTTACTTTTTTACCCATCCTTTGACTGAAAACTCAAGGATCTCCATAATGCATCACACCACCATCATTTAAAATTACATTATGTATTGACAATATTGACATGATACTCTTGGTATTTTAAAGACGACAGTGTCAATCTTATTTTCGAAGGGAAGAGCTTTGTTGTCAACATTTCCCCAGGATCAGCAGCATTAAACCTATACCTATGTACATGACCCACACGCACACGATCTACTCACTACTACCATTATCCAAGGTTTACCAAACCAAGCCATGAAAATATGTTTAATTGGTTTTCAACTAATTGGCTTTCATTTTCAGAATAACAATGACTCACGCGCAGCACAATCATGATGTTCATACATAGAGAGATAAATAGGATAAAATCTAAAAGTTAAAAATTACGAAAATATAATAGGCACCTTGTACATCTCGTTGCGTGAGCTAAGGAGCAAACTGACTCCAGAACCCTTGAGAGGACGTCCGTTGAGTCGCATAGCTTGTCTTGCATCTTCATCTGTGCTAAAAGCGATGAAAGCATCTCCTTCCGGTCCCCCGACGATATGAACACCTCCATCAGGAATAGACAATCCGTCGAAAAAGTTACGAATATCAATGGAACTCGCCGTTAACGGCAGATTTTGGAGACGAATTATAACACTCATTTTTAATAATATATTTGTTCAGTTTCTCGTTTCTATTTTAACTAAAGTTGTTGGCTAAGTGGATATACACACAGATTGCTGTTGTTGTGATTCTCGTGGCCAAGATAATGGGCACTTAATTACTCCATTGACGATGGCGATCCTGAAATAATGAATTCAACGTGACGAGGTTTCACATGTATACTACTACGGTTTCAATTTCAACATTCAACTCGAACTTGATAGCGGATTTCACTTGACGAAGACTTCAAGCAGGACCTCACTCAATGGAGGACTATGATGATGACGAGATAGAGCGACCTACTGTGATAGTATTGTATGCTAGGCGTGCTTACTCTATAAATCTTCATGTACTTGGAAGAACAAAGAATGCAACATATCTCAATCCTGACCGCCTGAATGATAAACGATTTCAAAGATAATCTTTTTTTCCTTTCCACTTAGTGTTTTCATTTTCAAGGAAATCTCCAACTATTTTGAACGTGCTTTTGACCTTGATAGAAAAAATATACTTTGGAATATATGTACATGACTCATAATAAAAAAATGCTTTCACTCTGATTATTTGAGGTGCATTGTTACCACCGTAACAAACAAATTGATATACGCGTTATGGCGGCTCTTTCGGAGCCTGAGCCCGTGTCCGACAAGGCACTGCGATGATGACACTCGTAATTTTTTATATTGGAACGCAAATTCGAAGTATTATGATTTGTGATCAGTGATTTAATATTAAGATTTAAATGTACAGTTTATGATAAATGTTTTCTGGCATGTGATTTAGTTCTAGATCAAATGTCAATTAAAGAAAACTGGGAACGAAAATGAAACGATTAATAATTATTATTGTTAATATGTAACTGAAAGTGAGTTAAAGATATATATTTTAATCTACTTTACGGAAGTTTCCTTTTGGAAAGTATTATGTAATGAAGTTAAGCTGTAAAAGAACGGTCTGCAATGTAATATAACGTAAAGTTTATGGGGATACATGAGAATTGAAATGATAACTGATGGATATAAAATATAAATCAAGAGAACATCTGTAAAATGGTTATGATGTAATAACAACGTGATATAGATATTTCTCCTGTTGTTAACTGGGTTCATTCAAGTTACTGCATGTACCTTTGTAATTCACTGTACATTTATTTTGTCATTTACGAGAAAGTTGTAAGTTGTGGTTGACAATATACAAACAACGATGACCTTTGTACACGCATAAATAATGGAAATATCAAAATGAAAATAACGTGTATGTTTGGAACATACAAATTGAGGGGTTATGGTCATTTATATTATTGAAGTAGAGATGAATTAATTGATGTTGGAATTCATTTTCAGTTCAGTGGTAATTTTCGTACAATTCTCAGCGCAGCTGAAGAAGTGTATCATGTGAAATGCATATTAATTTTTCACCCAAGGAAAATTAATTCAGATTCATCCAAGCCAGATAAAACATGAACGTACTATAAGTGATAAAGTAGTTCCCCTATTTCAATATTGTGAAGAAATGATTTGATAGTGAATGACTGAATTTTGTAGTTGATTAACTTGTCGAAATATTACCGAAAAACGTTGTACATAATATTTAATGTTACTGACTGCTTCCAATTGAGAAGACTTGTATGCTGCTGCAAGTACATGTAGCCATTAGCTATTGAATCGACAACAATGAATTTTAGGCCAGGATGGAGCTGAAGATTTTGTCAAGAATCACGAATATTCGGTCGCCTCGCCTCCTCCAGATTTAAAAACAAAGTGCTCTTTGTTACAAGTTTTCAACCATAATACAAAACGAATCACTTGATATTGATTGACCGGTAGTTAATATTTATTCCAAAAAAAAATTTACCGCGATTACTTTACTTACTCAACAGATTATGGTATGTTGAAATAGTATTTATATAATTGGCGAAGCCTTTGCAAAAATTCACAAAATATGATCAAACTATTGTGGTGATAGGTAATAAAAATTCCTAAATAATTATTTACACAATCAACACCTAATAGGTATTACTATACTAGCTCACACAAAATATGACGTAATTTAATTTACATTTAAAAAAAATACAAACCCGTCCGCTGTAACATAATAGTAGGTTGACTGGTAGATGAGATGATGATGATGTTGGATTACGAAGATTTCTAATGTAACAAAAAAAATTACCCGAGTTAATTGGCCGTCGTCGTCGATCAGTGATGATGATGATGCGGGAAATAGAAGGCGATGCGGGGTACCAAATTCTTCTGTATTTATATAATTGGCGAAGCCTTTGCAAAAATTCACAAAATATGATCAAACTATTGTGGTGATAGGTAATAAAAATTCCTAAATAATTATTTACACAATCAACACCTAATACTAGCTCACACAAAATATGACGTAATTTAATTTACATTTTAAAAAAAATACAAACCCGTCCGCTGTAACATAATAGTAGGTTGACTGGTAGATGAGATGATGTTGGATTACGAAGATTTCTAATTTAACAAAAAAAATTACCCGAGTTAATTGGCCGTCGTCGTCGATCAGTGATGATGATGATGCGGGAAATAGAAGGCGATGCGGGGTACCAAATTCTTCAAAATTTCCTAACCATTAGATTTCGATGTGTTCATAAAATATATTTATTCAATGTAAACGTGACACTAACTATTTTCATTTTCAAAGCTTGAAATATACTGATACATGAAATCAGTGATTGATGAAGTGATGAATAAGCAACAATTTACCCCCAAAGGGTAAGGTTGACGTCTTGTCTGCAGGCGATCTTCAAAACTGCCAATAAATATCCAGATGGCTGAAGACTTGGTCAATTAATTTGCGAAACATTTTTTAATTTTTTTTATCAGCTGTTGATTTGATTATACTCTCTAAAACACGAAGTTTGAACAAACTTTAGTTGTTTCAATAATAATTTACACACCATTTAACCATACCTAATCCTAAAATACTAGGAAATCACGGCAAATTAATTAAAATAAAAAAAAAACAATATTTTTTATTCGTGGAATTTTTTGTAAAAACGACAAAGTATTATAAAAGGAGAATGGATTGAAATTTGAGTGAGGAGGATAATGCGAAGCAGTACACCAAAACAACAACAGGGAAATGTCGCAGTTGGGCTGGGCCAAAGTAGATCAATAGAGGCTAGCATCAACCAATCAATGTGCAGAGAGGCAAGTTTAAAGCGAATTATCGGCGGGGTGGAATGATACGATGCCGTGCATTACATGCATTATACATGCACGCACATTGCACATACATGAGATCATCTGCTTCTACTAAATGCAAACACGTTTTCATCTTTGCAACAACAACGATGTTGGATGTCAATCAATTCATAGTAAGTTTCAATTACTGCGTTTTGAATAAAAGTTTCGAAATTACCTGGCATCGTGTTGCAGTCGGGATTTTACCAGATGAACTCTAGGTTGATGATACGCTTGAGTAGGGTAGTAGTAGTATTGGTACAAGCGAGTTGTGCCTTTAGTGTAGGTGCAAGACAAAATATCAAATTTTCAAAACTTAAAAGTTGTTGCAGTTGTAGAGGGTACACAACAGGTATGTAAAATAGTTTGAAAGACAAAATTATGAATTAGTTAAATAGTGTATACAATTTTGGGTAGGATACTACAACATAAATGTTTTATCACTTCTTGTCATAGATAAGCATATATGCCAATATAATGTTAAAAATGTTAATCTAAAATCTCTGTCACTTTGTAGGATGTTCACCCAGCGCACGTAATTTTACAACACGAGCTGGTAATCATTTGAACGAAACGAAGGGGAAGCAGTTGCCGGATGTGCTGAAAAGTTGGACCAAATCCATAATTGAACAGCCTTCCATCGGAGAATCGCCATCATTAGACAAAGAAAATTTACTAAAAAGGCCAACTACTGGAGTAATTTCGAAAACAGAGGAGCAGGAATCCAGTGTAAGTCCGAAATCAGGGCCAAAGTTTCGAAGAAGGATATCAGATAATAAGTGGACGAGGGATAAAATGGATGATAAAATCATTTGGGTGGATTGTGAGGTACATAAATAAACTGTTATTATTTGTAAGAAACAACTTTAAATATCAGTTTTATGTATTTAATAATGATAATTATTTTAGATGACTGGTCTTGACCCTAGCAAAGATCTATTGATTGAAATTGGAGTAGTCATTACTGATGCGGAACTTAATGTAATCGCCACACAAGATTCTATTGTGTTCCATGCTGAGGATTCAGTCCTCAATGGAATGGATCCTTGGTGCACCAAGCATCATGGGGACAGTGGTTTAACTGAAGCCTGTAAAAATAGTAAAATCACCCATGAAGCTGCTGATGTGGAATTGGTCAAATTTCTTCAAAAATATACTACGCAAGGTAAGGTACTTTGTTTAAGAACGATTTAAAATGCTAAGGATAAATTTTTAAAATGCATTTAAAAAAACGTAGGGGAGTGTCCTATGGCTGGCAATTCTATTGGTCAAGATCGTGGTTTCATCCGCCGTCAACTTCCAAAATTTCACTCGCATTTCCATTACCGCGATATTGATGTGAGTTCAATAAAGGAATTGGCACGCCGTTGGTTTCCTGAAGCCTATAGTGGCGCCCCACGTAAGAAGCGTGCCCATCGCGTGCTTGACGATATTAGAGAAAGTATCGAAGAGCTGGAATTTTATCGATCTACTGTTTTCGATAACCCTAGTGGCGTCGCTGCCAAAGTTGCTGCCTGTCGTAAACAATAAGTTAACCTAAGCAAACTCTTACCCATGCTTGCGGGGATTAGCAAGATCTTGGTTCCTGGGGTTTCCCAACTCTCCTAGGAAGCATTTATTAGCCCATAATATGTTAACAATAAAGTGAATATTTATGTGTATTTTTGTAATTGAATATTATAGTTAGAAAAAAGGGGAAAAAACGTTTGCAAGTGCAAAATATTTTAGTTGTCAAATAAAACACGTTTTGATGTCGCAAACTTTAATTATTCAGTTGGTACTCTTTATTCATATATCGCTTATATTATTTAGGCATCCAATTTACTACTTTACTAATAATCTCCTTTCAAAACAAATTTGTCTTATTTCATCACTAAATAGAAGTTACATGTAATTTATTGTTATCTGAGCTAGTAAATATCGCATTATATGTATGTAAGTAATGTCAGGGTATTTGATAATCGCACAACACATCAACGTATATACACATACACATCAATTTAAATTTTAACTCGCAATGAGGAAATGTACCTTTCCATTTCACCGCGACTTGCTACACACTTTGACATTCAAAAACACACAACTTGTTTGATACAAGACAGGCTATTATCAATCTATTCACATGGCGAATTTTCATGACCGTCGCTTCCACATTTCAGGCTCTAATTTCTACTGCATTATTCTGTATTGTAGAATTTACACTGGTGGTGGTGGGTACGCTAAAATCTAGCAAATCTTTGAGATTTATGTGCATCACAAGAGGTCATTTATAAATTTTAATTTTTNCAAGAGGTCATTTATAAATTTTAATTTGTGAGTCCTTTCTAAATATTTATATACGCATATTATTATTATCTTCAGGTAATAAATATAAGCATCAGTTACATTTTGGAATATTCTTGGTTACTTTTGTTATTATCTTCACAAGTTATCGTATAAATATATATATTAACAGTAGTAGCATTAATTTTATTCTTTAAAAAATCTAGCAAAATCAATAATTAATTTAGTTTTGTTTGCCCATTAATACATCGTACAAAATTTGGTTTAATCACGTAACCCCAAAATCGAAATTGTTGTCGCTTTCAACTTTGTAGCTGACAACAATAAAAGTACCGAATTACGAATACGAAAAGTAGTATGGCATGTGAAGAATGAGTGGATTTGACATGACGTGTGTGAATTTCTGTATTTTAAATTACTTGGAATTATAAAACTTGTACTTTTAGGATGTATACGATTTAGATTACTGTTTAGAAAATTGAAGTAATTGATTAGCCAGCAACCTTTTTTCATATCATTTTAAAATATAGCTTTTTTCCTGATGTAGTGTGTGTCAATAAGAGCCTAAGAGAAAATGACTTGCGAGATATAAATAGTTAAATTATATTTTAATTAATCACCTAAAAATTATAAAAACAAACTCAAACAAGCAAGCTATCAGCAGGCAGTTATTTTACCCATTCATATGCGTACGTTGAGTTCTGATTTCTATTTCCCGAAATGCACACCTTACATTCAGTCAATATTAATTATGTTTGCGTATAGGTATAGCAAGGTAATGAATTATTAATAATTACTAAAGAAATACTTTATGATGAATGTGTGACAAGTCCAACTTTTAAAATACGGCATTGGTTTTTTATCCGTTCAAAATTATAAAAAAACAAGAATAGTGAAACAAACGGTCAATTTCATGAAAAGCATATATATTAAGTTAAATTACAAGATTTATTTTATCTTTACCTAACAAACTAACTAAAATCAAGATGATATCATTGAAAATTAAATAATATATGAATACCTATTAACATTATAAAAAATAATGTAATAATTGCAGGCGAACGGAACATTACGTTTGAAACCTGAAATGACTTCATTTGACTGACTAATTGAAAGCTCTGGGCTCATTTCTTTTTTCACAGAATGTTCTTTGTTGCTTTTTTTTGGCTTTTTGACATTAGTTCCACACTAAATATCATATTGTACGTTTTATAACATCGCTTATGTAGATAACAACTAAAGACGCACATGCATGAATTACACATTCAAAACTCTTGGCGCATAAAACTGTTTTGAAAAATATTTTATATAAAATTTGAAAATCCTATGTACGTACATAATAATTAATAATATAGGTTTTCTGGCATCGTAATTTTTAAAACTATATTATTTACAGCGCAGTTGGGTTGTCAAAATTGTTTTGATGATTGAAAAGGTAACGATAAGTTTGAATCAAGTGGTGGTGGTACCATAATTATATACCTACATATGCTTTGGTAAACGTAAATATCTATTTTATAAACATTACAAGAAGCAGATAATCCTGAGCACAATATTTTAGCAAGATACATTATAAAAACAATTAACTTTTTTTTTTTAATTAGGCTAATTATTTTTGATGAAGTTGATGGACATTTTGTGCACTGGCAGTTTTTGATTCTCTTTGTTTTTTGTTTTTGGTAAAAAGTTGATAATGATGAAAGATGAGATGGCTGTGTTACAAAATTTAAAATATGTATGTCTTTGTTATCTGCAGCTTAGTCTTCTTCTGTGTGGGACCCTTCATTCAGGTTGCCAACATTGTCTTGATTTGCTTGGGCGTAGATTCATCCTATTTTGAAAAGGTGAATATTATCCCTGTTAATGTACCTCATTATATTTTATTTTTGTTCAATATTTAATTTTTACTTACATTAAGATGTTTTGTAGTATAACGGAGAGCGTTAAGTAGGCCTTCAGATCTTGATGTTGGTTGTTCTTTTAGGACTCTGACGCAACCCTTTACCTATGTGAATTATTTTTATGGTTTAGTTTTGCAACGACACACTTGTTGGGGCAAAAAAAATAGTGTATAGGCAACTCGTTATGTATAGTATAGGTACTTACATCCACATCCGACGCTTTCACAAACGCCCCCACAGGATGAACATGATCATAGAGAATTACAAGGCCTACCATGACTCTGAGAACAAATGACTGTGTTTCTTCTCTTCGGTAACGTTGAATGAGACCTGTAGTATATATATATAAGAGACGCAATTATACTACATGCATACAAATTAAAAGACCACAAACCATCGACGGAACCAAATTAGACGCTACTTGAGTTCTACCTGGAGTATCCAGCATTCTCTGACAAACTTGTGCCATCGTCCCCAAAGTTTCTGTCGTTTGCTGAACTTCCACTTCCTTCTGTTCCGATACAAATTTGGAGGTGGCGTCACTAAGCACTCTCAACATGGGCGTTGCTTGTGCGTAAAATAAGGACATTGAGTTGGCCAGCTCACTACTCACTGGAGTGTCTTCTGTTGAGATGAGCGGAGAGAAGGGACTATTTGGACTGGTAGGCGAGTCATCCATTCGGTGACGGGACAAAGCTAAAATTTATAAAGCATATAGCATTACCGACAATTATGGTTGTTGAATTTGGCGATGGTGTGGGATTATACCTGAAACGTGGAAAAGGCAATTAAGCTGTTAATTTTTTAATAATTTATCTATGTTTCAAAATATTTTACATTTAAGTTATACTTGAAAGTTACCTAGTTCTTTTGAAAAGAGATAAAACTCTTTCAGCTTCGTGACTAGTGGAAGGACTGCTTCCCATGCTTGTTTTTCCGTTTCTGCATCCGGCGTGCCTATCGCTTTCCTGATTTCTTGTGAAGCTCCTTTGTACCCTTGAAGATCCAGAAGGATGCGGTGTGCCCTTTCCAAAACTACTTGGCCCTCGTCATACACCTCCTTTTCTGCCTCAGTTGGTTGTGCATCTATTTAACATGTAATTATTAAAAATTGCATGCTAGTACAGAAAACAGAAAAATCTCGTGTAATTTTTCGTTCGAAATTCAATCACTTACTTTCAAAATCCAAAAATACGTCATATTTCTGAGGTGAACAGCAGTCCTCTCGGGACAGTAGGCGAAGTAGATTTCCCATATTTACACGCTTTCCCTTGTATGTTTCAAATTTGAACTTTCTACTAATTCATCAGCAGATAATATGCTAATTTCACTTGAGCACTCTCACTAAATATTTGGATTGTCCCTTTTTTTGCCTTTTTTGTAACAAGTTTATCATGAGCCAGTAACTTTTGAGGATTGGGCAGATGTCAAGTCTTTAAGTTCATATAAAGTTTACAGATATGTGATTTGATTAGTGATTTGATGAGCTCAGGCTAGTGGTAGCAAAATATATACCCTTTGTACGACATTCTTTTCCCTTTCCATCATCACGGGTATCCTGTCAGTTGCATGAATTCAGTTATTCTTTCACTGAGACTGAGAACAAACCTGCAAAACACAGTAAAACGAATATTAATAAAATGACCAATTGTGTGCATAGACATAGATGTAAAATATATCTGCGGAAAATGAAGAACACATAAAAGTTAATTATAGTTTTATGAGAGCATTCCAACTAATTGCCATATTCATGATAAATAACATGCCCATCACAAGTAACAACAAAAGTAGCCCCAAATTTTATGATACTCTTTTCACTGCAGTTTAAACTACATGCCTACAAAACTCTGATATATATTTGGTCTAACAACAATAAAAAACCTATTAAAAAATAGGGATTGCAAAGTACATGTACATGTACATGTGCACATGTGTATAACCTGATCAACTTAAAGATGCACTATTTATATTAAATACAGTTTAATTTTATTACTTGACATGTTGTAAAGCAAAAATCAATAAAATTAATATCAAGGTTTACATAACATACTATATCTAACCAACTAAGCTGAACAACAACTTTACAAATAACTCTAAACAACTATATTACATCGTGTAACATGCAACACAGTTTTATTAAATTTTTTAACGTGTATTTACATAGACGCATATTAACCGTCATTTAGTAATTTATGTTTGTAATATTTGCCCTGCGTTTGTCAGTAGTTTTTCATGTTTTTTTTTGTATCATTACCATACACTCACAATTGTGCATTGTGATTTGTAACAATGATGCTTTCTACTCAAACATGCAATTCAATTAAATTGAATGGCCTTCACATCCCATTCCCATTAATATTTGAATTTGTACATATTTTCCTGTTTTCACATTTCATATTTTACTCTGTCACATTTTATGTGTTTGTTCCTTTACTTTTTTCGTATTAAATATGCCATCATGTACGTACAGCGACCAAATATATATTACGTCTGGTTAGTATTTTTACTCTTGTCAATCAAAGCTGCAGAGAGCTATGCATATGTATGTATAGTCGTCATAATATTCATAATAATAAGCTTCTTGCTACTTGGTCGCATTTTTTTTTACTACACAACAAGCTTAAATATTACAAATGTAGTTCTTGTGGTATGTGATATGATGCTTCTCAAATTTTTCACATAATTTGCATTCGTAAAGGGTTTTTGTTTATCATCCCACCAATTCCTGTTTACTTTATCGCTAAACGGTCTCATAAAATGATACACTTGGTACTAATTTGTTATAGCATTGTTAAGTAAAAAGTAATGGGAAGTTTAATAACCAGAACAGACCGGAGAACACACTATGATATCTCATTACAGCTATACATGTCCATGACATGGCTAAAATAATTTGCCAACGTCAAAACTCAAAACGCACTTTACAAGTCCACAAAGTCCACATTGCTGACAAAAAGTACCAATTTATATGGTTTCACACAAAGAATCTGATACACCGACAAATTACACACAAGCAAAATGGCACAACATAAATATAATTTTCTACATATTCTTTTGATTATATTGTAGAGCAGCTCTGAAACTTGGATGCATTATATATAGTTTTAATTATATATGGCTGATATGTATACTTATACGCGCTGTCAATATGGTTAATACTACCAGAAAATGATGGGCTCATATTACATTCAACATTACAACAATTACTATATATGCGGTCTTAAATGTTTCTCTGCTGCTGAAATCAATGTATATTTTGTTTGCAATTTTTATTCACATTCTCATTTTCTCATACATCGCAGTTTTGACTTTTTGTCTCACAGAAACATATATATCATTCGTCATTGCTCATTAGCACCATTATTATATTAGCATACCATTAGATATAGAACGTCATTGTCATATAATATATTCATGGTCATATTGTACACAATGCAACGACACAATAATATCCAATTTTCTTTTTCCTTCCACAGGAAGATAAACTAAATGATAACGGATCACAACAGACGCAAACGCCTATTCGGCAACTACACTGACTACACTCAAAAACAATTGCTCATATATCTTATAGTCAATTTTCTAATATAGTACGTCAACAACACGACTAACAAAAGGTTTCTCCCGTGGTGCTAGACACTTTGTCAACTACTATATGGCAATTTACTGAACACTACCAAGGGTATTACAGAGTAAACTATTATGGGCATATGTTATGTGTAAATACTTGTACGTATTTATATACCAGAAAAAAAACTATAGCGGTGCATCGACAAATGCACGTTGTGATGATGATGCACTTTATGTAACGACAAACGTCTCATTTAGCCCGTACGAAAAACTGTTAAATCTAAATTCCAATGAAACGACAAGGTAAACTTGGTGTTACTTACAGTTCTAAGTAAAACTGGTGAAAGTTTACACGGCGATTTTTCGAGAGAGAAAAATTCCTTTCATATTATTTTTTTCCTTGAAATTTTAGAATGGTATGATACCAATTTGCTTATACCCATTTCCTTTGCATATTATAGCTAATGTTGTTGGTAAAGTATAAACTGACAGCTATATAGGTGTGCAGAAGCGGAAGTGAAATATGCGGAGCGACTGCCGATCTCTTTTGGACCTTATTGAGTTTTTAAATAGGCGTTTCTGCGTGTTTGTTTTACAGAAGTCGCTTTTCGTTTTTGATGTGCACACTTTCGGTATTTGACTCTCTCTCTCTCTCTGGATGAAAAATAATTTTCATGTTCATACATGGAAATAAATTATATTAGCTGCGCGGTATAAAAATTACCTGTCTATTATTAAACTTGTAGAATATTACCCTGAATTCCCTAATGTAACTAATAATGCTAATGGAATAACCCAGACACGATCACGAGGATATACATTAACCGAATAAGTTAAATATTTACTCTTCTTCTTAGCTCAGGAAAACATGGTTTGTTACTTTAATTTAATACTTTTTTCTTATTCACCAGCCAATATGGCACATGGGCCGCATAACTAAACCATGTCATATTTGTGAGTATTTCGTGACTGGTTGTTTGTTTTGCACTATCCCTAATAGCATGATGATATGTACTATGAAGCTTATTTAAAAGTCAGAATATTTGTGTAAATATTTACTATTTACAAACTCTTGCTTTCGTGTTTTTGTACCTTTATTAAACTGGCAGTAAGTAGGAATGTTAGTATGTAGTAGTAAAAAATGAATATTTATTACCTTGTTGTAAATTATAACTTTTTCCCCGTGTAATATCCGTTTAAGCGTAATGGCATTTCACACGATATATCTTTTTTTGGCAAAAGAAAACCTTGTTCCGTTTTTTTTCTACTCATCCACCCACTTTGACCGAATAAAATGTATTTATTTTAAAAACAGTATATATTCTCACGTAAACTTATTTTTGCGGACTTGACAAGTTAATAGCAGTGCCGCTTGAAGGGTTCAACTTTTGCTGATTTTTGGTATTTTGTAGGAACCATATACTCTGTTATATGTACATTTCTCTTCTCCCCACTACTGTGGTATAACTCACTGATTTAAGATATATTTTTTCGAAAACTATAGCACTACAGCTACTACACCCACACCAAACACAGTTTCACCGTATTATTTACGTCACACCAGCAGCAATAATGATCTGCTGATATATTCTAAACTGAAAGTTTACTTTTTAAAAATGCAAATAATATTCACACATATACGTACACACGGCACAATTTACTCTTTTTTTCCACAAATTAAAAGAAAATTTAAATTGAATTATATTATGCTGTCATCGTTTATCGTTTTATTGCATTGCCCATAATACTTTTAAAAAACTGACTGTATATTATACGCACACGTATTATTATGATATAATTATTATCTTAGCTACACATCTAAAACATTTACGTATACCTCATAAAAATGTACTTTATGTTAATATATTAAATGTGCAATTGTATGTGAAATTGGTAAAAAAATGTGTAGCAATATTTTATTATTGAAACTTCCTTTGCTTCTTGTCCTTTTTTTATGCAGCAATAAAAAATATTTTGTACGAAGGAACACGATGTGTGTGTGTATACATTGTATTATTATTATTATGTGTGCGTTTGCGTTTAATAATAATAATATTATTATTTATTGAGTGTGTATCAAAAGAATTTATTCCTTATTTCCTTCTTTTTATTCTTCTTGACTCGAAGGAAAAGCGTGGGCACGTACACAATGATATCTCTCCCTCCCTGGCAGTTTTTAATGAAGTTTGGTTGAGCTGAAGTCAAGTTGTAAGAAAATTATTATTTTTTCTACAGAGCCACTACTGTTATTACTATATTATTACTATCTTGTCATTTACATTGTATATTTTTTTCTCTTCTCGAGAAACAATGTTCTTGTGAATGACATGAATGAAGAAGGACGGTGGTGGTGGTGGTAAAATCGGTTCACCGTATATACATATGTACTCGTAGTGCTGGTGGTTGTTGATGTATTATTTATGTTATACGTACGAAAGAATGAAAGATATGATGATTTTGACTATGGCTATGTATCATGTATAATGTTTTTCTCTATCTAAATCTAAAATATCTATTAAACGAATTCAGCAACTCAGCTCAGCATCACTCACACTCCTTTATCTCCACAAACTCCGTTTTCCCTATCTCTCTCCGTCCACAAATATTGCATTATACATAGTACATATATGTAGACGTGAGTATA
This sequence comes from Zhuqinia jingwanae, assembly GCA_027744095.1. NCBI lineage: Eukaryota > Metazoa > Arthropoda > Collembola > Entomobryomorpha > Paronellidae > Zhuqinia > Zhuqinia jingwanae. The sequence continues at coordinate 21,936 of JAHZNC010002613.1, read as the reverse complement.
ACTCAAGAGCACCACTTGTAGTAGTATACATGATGCTGGTTAGCATGTTGTAAACGATGTACTAAAGTTGGGAAAATAAGTTGGGAGAATATAATATGCACAAGAAAATTAATCTAGGTTTGGGCGAAATTATGAGCAGGTTTGTAAAATAAGGTATTACATTTTGCTTCCATTGAGATAACTGTAATAGTTTTACAAACAACGAGTTAATATATAAGGGTAATATTGTGACATTAGTACTAATCAATGACTTTGGAATGAGTCATTCTTTGCTAAACACACACACACACGTACTCATATGATAACTTTAACTTTTATTTCTTATCATACCCCCAGGGGTAATAATCTGCAATGACGAATAAATTTCGTATAAAGGTTTTTGAGAAAAAAAGTTTTTGCATCTGTAAATAAGCGGAATTCACATGCACAACTTTGCACCTACACTGACGGAAATGTATTAACAGACAAACAAGACGAATTCAACACCTTTGTCGTAGAGGCAACTTATGTATTGTGTAGCCCATTTCCGGTATAAGTTGAGGTATCCGTCCGTTCGTTTTGTAGTTCGTGCTCAACGAGATATACTATTACACAACATGATTTGATGTGAGCCCAATTTTTTTCCCTGCTACTGTTGTTGTTAACTATGCATTTTATAGTGCGCAGCAGGCCTTTTCATACAATAAAAAGTAATTTTTGAAAGTACATACCTATATACTGTGCACAGTTTGTGAGCTGCTGCTGGTGAGCAATAATATTAGCTCTGCATAATTCATAATATTTTGACTCTGCTCTTGAGCACGAACGAACGAGCAAGTGCAAGTGTTGTTTGATGATATGATATTGTTCATTTACATATATACGGCCTAGAGTTGTGTCAGTCTTGTGAACGAGCAGGGAAGAGATCTGAGAATAGAGCTAAAGTACTTAAGATGGTTGTGTAAACAAATGGCTCATTATATGGATGTGTTTATTGTAGCATGTATTTTTAGCCATAAATGCAGACGCTATTTATTCTTGTTCATAAAACTTTCATCAGACTGTCCGGCTGTCAGGGTTTATAGGGAATCTGGACAATGTAATGGTTATAATAATGATAAAAATGATGTTTCTGTTTTGGATCATGATATGAATTTCAGACAATGAGGCATTGTAAGAATTTTCCGGTGGTGTACACATCTGCTGACTGGAAAATATTAATGATGAAACAAGAAACTAAGATTAGGCGATAAAAAGTTCCTATGAATATTATGTGTGTATGGGGTTGAAAATGAAATAGGGGTTTGATTTGAGTTGGAAAACAAGTCATCCAGTTTTTTCTCTCAATTTTTCATCTGGTTATAAATTAAATGCACGTCTTTCTTTTGATAATTATTATTTCAAAACTATGCATTTAGCCCATAATACAATTCGTCATTTTAATACATTTGAAACTATTGATTTAATTGAAAATCGATTACCTATCTAAACGGTGAATGGTAGATTTAAAAAAAATTCAACCATGGCCAACCATAAACATGAACATCTTTATGAAACTGGAAATGTTTCATTAAAAGTTGTTTATGTCGTAAACTTTAGGAACATTTTCCTTAAGTTACTTCATCATATACACATGTACCTACATATGCGTATAAGTTTATGAATTGTAACGGTAAAATACAAACATGCATTGAACTACGGTCTTGTATCTTCCACAATGCGAATATTGTAATGGTTGCATTTCTTATGTAGGTACATATATTTCAATGTATGCCGTTATTAATGCTTGGTGCTCGCCTTTCCCAGCGAAAAGGGATTACGGTACTCCAAATGAAAAGATCATGATCCTGATCCTGGTGCTTGTCAAAAGGATACAAATTCCTATGAGCCCTTACGTGGTCCTTGAAGTATCAGTCTCATCATTTTTGTGAGGACTTGACGCAAAGACAGAACACTGCATTGTTTTGTGTCGTCCGGCACATTTACTAAATACTAAATTGTAGTTCTTCTTTCAAATCTGAAAAAATTCAAAATGGGATTTTATGACAACCTGTTGCAATATCTATTCTTTCGAGTGCTAAATATCCCGTTTTACATAACCGGGTACTCTAGTCTAATCACATTGTTGTCTATCATGACAAGTTTATGGACGAGTGGCTGGATACCGGAGGATTCAATACAGAATCCTAATCCAGTGTTCAAGAGAACAGAATTTGATTTTATTGTGGTTGGCAGTGGCAGCGGTGGGGCTATAGCAGCTCATAGATTGAGTGAAAGTGGAAAATATAATGTATTGCTATTGGAAGCCGGAGGTGATCCAACACCGTACAATTCAGTTCCTGCTTTCGCCCCTTTCAACTTGCACCTTTCCACTGATTGGCACTATCGAACGGAACCTCAAAATAACTCATGTTTTTCTGTGGACGAACAGGTACGCCATTTGTTAGGGGAGAAGATGAAAACAATAATATGTCATTGTTTAAAAAAACCATTTGATATTATTATTATTTTAGAGAATGCATTGGCCCAGAGGGCGAGTAGTTGGTGGCAGTAGTGAACTGAACTTTATGGGTAGGATTGTACCCTTCTGGTCGCGATAGCATCAACGTTAAAGCTCCATGCTGTCGCACGAAAATTACATTGTTTTTTCTCATACTGTCGCCTTCAGAAATACATATAAAGGCACACCCTGTAGCAAACTTGCGACAGCATTATACCATCAATACTAATTACATAACGTGGAAAGTTGGGTGAACTCTCCTCTAATGGTTAGAATGTCATGCTGTCGCAACTAACAAAGCGACTGCATCTTTAAAAATTTGCCCTTCGTAAGTTTTGGTCATATATAGTCATAGCTGAGTTTAAATGGCAAAGTTACAATATGCTATACTATATGCAGTGCTGTCGCATTGTTTCATTGCGACAGTGTATACATTGCACGCAAAAATTATTTGAGGAGGAAATATTTAAAGATGCTGATGCATTAAGAGTGCAATGCAGTCGCTTTGTCAGTTACGGCAGCATGACATTCTAACCATTAGCGGAGAGTTCAACCAACTTTGCATGTTATGTATTTCGTACTGATAGTATAATGCTGTCGCAAAGGGTGTCCCTTTGTATGTATTTTTTGAATGCGACTGTATAGGAACAACCTAATGCATGGGACCATAATGCTAATGCTGTCGCGACCAAAAGGGTACAATCCTACCACTTTATAGTCTATATGCGTGGCAATCCGAGGGATTATGGTAACTGGGCAGAGCTGTCTGGGGACGATCAATGGAGATATGAAAATCTACTTCCACATTTTAAAAAACTGGAAAATTACAAGGGGAACTGGCCTAACTGTGAGAAAAGTCCATAGTTTGAAAACAATAGTTGGATTTTAACATTTTAAATCTAATTCAATTGCTTCCTTATAGCTGAATTTCATGGAACGGACGGTTTGCTCACGGTATCAAAGAAATCATACCAGCCATCTGCGGATTATTGGATTGCAGCAGGGCAAGAGTTGGGATTTGACACCACAACTGATCCAAATTCGTATCAAAAGCCAGGTAATATAAGACGAGACTAAAGGTCTAAATTCAAAAATTAAATGCAAAATAAAAATTAATTAATCTAAAAAGGCTTCCACCCAATGGACTCAACAATCCGAGATGGCAAACGTTGTGGAACATATCAAGCTTTCATACAGCCGTTTTTGAATAGAAAAAATCTTCACATAATGAGATATGCACATGTCATCAGAGTAAATTAATAGCGTACCTAATACATATCTAGCCCAATTCCAACTAATTTATTGTGTTCAGCAAAATAAAGTATGTGCATGCATTATACATTTTAAACAGATAGACTTTGATGATCAATTAAGAGCAGTAGGAGTTACATATGTTAGAGATGGAGCAATTACATCGGTCACTGCAACGAAGGAGGTTGTTGTTAGCGCGGGGGCAATAGGGACGCCTCAACTTTTAATGCTATCGGGCATTGGTCCGTCCGCCCATCTTCTGGAGCATGGGGTAAGTAGGGAAGCACAAAAGATCATTATTAGATACCGAAAGAATTAGGTATCTTATAATAATAGCATTCAAATCTGTTGGCCGTGTGCATGTATGTATGTCTGCGCTCTCCTGATCACATTTTTTATCAGATTCGGACCAAACTTGGAACATAATATGTGCCACATATGTATATTCTTTTTTGGTGGAATAGATCGGTATAAATTTTCAGCGCTCTACGTTCATATTCCTCGCACGAGGGGGGATAAATAATCATAGTCATAGAGAAACGATACACGTTCTCAGGTATTTAACCTAGCCCTATTTCCAGCGCTCTAAGTTCTTCGCGCTGCCGACAGGGGGGATCAAAGAATAGCCATATTATGCAGTCAGTGATTTGCACCAAATTTGGTCCAAAGTGAATATAATATCCTAATAATATTATTTATATTTTATTACATATTATTGTCATATGTTTTAGATAACACCACTGATAAATAGCCCCGGTGTCGGAATGAATCTCCAGGATCACGTGTTAGTCACAATGGGTCCATTTCTGCTAAATGCGCCCATTTCCTTTTTATATGAGCGAGATGTATCCTTTGAAAGTGTACTTGAGTTTGAGGCCAATGGAACGGGTCCAATATCTTCCAACATAGTTTCCGGAAGTGCTTTTTTCTCCACTGCAGGAGCCGATTACAGTTGGCCAAATATTCAGCTTCACTTGGCGGATGTTGGAGTGAGGCATGGTAAATTTATAAAATTTCTAAAAAATAACAGTATAATTAATTAAATTAAGTAAAATAAATTATGTGATATTCATTCAGGTGCGTCGGAAGATTTCACAGCTTGTTTTGGATTTAAACCGAGCGTATTGCTAGAATATTATGCACCGTATGCTAAAATGGACGCAAATTTTGTGCTAATAAATCTCAGCCGACCGAAATCCACAGGTATACAGCAGTTATGAACTGTTTACATAATTGATACCATGATATTCAAACTCAGCATGTTCAATTATACATATATATACTATTTTTAGTCATAATCCGACTAAAAAAGTTAAAATACACATATGTACGTATTGTTAAAAATATACACCTGGCTTATCTGTCCACCCTATCCCCGGGGGAGGCTCCCATGGAAAAATATTGAAGATAAACTACTGAAATAATATTATGCTAATTCCTTTCTTCGAATAATAGGCGTAGTGGAGCTAAAGTCTAAAGATCCATTTATCCACCCACGTATTGATCCCCGCTACTTTAGCCACCCAAATGATATGAAAGCATTGGTTGAAGCTATGCAATTTACGCTAAAAATTTATGAAAATACTGAAGCGTATCAAAGTGTTGGGGCCAAGTTGGTGGAAAAGAAGCTCCCAGCTTGTGAACATCTTCCAGCTAAGTCGGATGAATATTTTGAGTGCTACATTAGACATTTGACGAGTACTATTTATCATCCCTGTTGCACCGCTAGTTTTGTAAGTCAAAGTTGCATTTAAAAATAATCATGTTGTTTGTAATTTGATCATGATTTAAGATTTTTTATTTCTATATTGATGTAGGGCCATGAGTCAGATCCTATGGCTGTGCTGGATTCCAACTTGAGGTATAAAGCAAAGCTATATTTTAATCAAAAAATTTAATACAACTCAACTATGAATTTTATGAATTCAATTTCAGGGTGAAAGGTGCCAAAGGACTGAGAGTAGCCGACGCGTCCGTAATGCCAAAAATACCCAATGCGAATATAAACGTGCCTACCATCATGATTGTGGGAGAAAGTGGCAGAAATGATTTTGGCTACGTGGGATAAAAAGAAATAATACTTTAATTTGTTACTGTTGTTGTTAATAAAATATTTTGAGAGTGCTACTACTAAATTGTTCTTCATGTACATGTACATCGTGCATTATAAATATATATCATTGTAACAATAACGCAAGGGGAATAAGTATCATCATACTTATTTTAATGGTTTCCACCAGAATCATTCCCCATCGGGATCGGACAGAACAGACTAACAATATTGATCATGATCATGATCGTCAATCACATCAATTTGACACATGATGTTTCCGTTTTGATGGCTCAAGATATGACACGACATGACTGTGTCACGTCAATACAATCCTGCATGCATGATAAACTTTATTTTTAAAACTTCTTTCCTACGGGTCGGGTGCACGTAACAATAGCATACCAAGATGACGCACTTTACAGGTGTCTTATGGTGTGTCACATTACCAGATATTCAATATAATCTTTTGATTTTACGCTTCCTTTGTGGTTCTATGCAACGTGCATTATAAAAGTGCATGTTGATGCACATATCAGTTTCCCCCTTGCAATGCATTTTGTTGCAAGCAACGAAAGATTGGGTGTTGTGGTTTGTGATATAAGTGAATTGACATTCCGTTTCACCTGTTTGTTTGGTTTGCATGACATACAAAGTATTACATTGCATAGTAATATATCCTGAGCGTGTCTTCTTGTGAGTTGCTGGTTGGTGTAAGAAATCAGTGCATCTTCTTTCTTATGATGAAAATGGAGAGAACTTTAGTCAAGCTCATCAAACTGTATTGCACACCACCGGTGCATCAATGATACCCATGATGTGTGCCGTTTGCAATAACCGTGCTTCATAGAGATTACTACATTATGATGACTACCATAATATTGAAATGGTATGCATTGGAATTCAATCCGTATTTTCCTCCCGTAATAATAAGCATACGTATATGTGCACAATACAATAAAACACGTTTTAAGCATAAAATCATAAGCTCATATATGAAGATGAGATGTAAACAGAGAACATGTGATGATAAAAACCACACATGAATGAGAACATGACTGAAGAGAGATTCAGTTTGGTGGTGAAAAATGATATTTTCGTCTTAAGTTTCATGTATAAACTTCGTGTCTATTATCTCCCTCCGCACCTTAAATATTATGTATTGTAACGAGACGGACTTAGTCATTAATTAAACGTAGTTCAATAGTATAGTGCAATAAACGCTACGTTGTTGTCCCTTCTTCTTACAAACCAGAGGAATAACCGTTTCGTTCATCTACACTACTTTCATCATCATAAGGGGAGCAAACAACTTAAAAGAGTGTAATAATACTTTTGATAACCTAAAGAGACCTCTTCATCATCATCATTCACAGTTTACACATTATATACATAGCACGATCATTTCATGTTTAAAATTCAAGCTCACAACAGCGCAAACAAACCATATACACACAGACAGACAAAAGAAATCAAAGCATGATAGATAATTTTGTGTACGAATTATGATTCCTATATTCGTGTTTGAATCGTTTCCATATTTAAAAGAAATATGGACATAAATATTTTATTACGGAAAAGTACCAGTTGTCAGCACTTGTACCACTTTTTCTGTCGTTTCCGTTCAAAAAATAAAACGAAAAGCTGTTGGAATCATATTTTATTTCAGAGCCCAATAATTCCGTGCCTAATATGTCACAAATCAAATCTAGTCAAATAAGCAGAGAGTGCAGACAGATAGACAGCAGCAGAAATTTCAGGGAATTTCAATGTTGCAGTAATTCCTCTGAAAAACCAAAGAATGCAAACAAACAAATATCATGCATATCTGTGTGACATTATTGCTCGTAAATGAACTCAACTCACAACAAAACATCATTAAAGAACAAAAGAATGTGACGACAGGTTTTTCGAGTTTAATAAAGGTTTGGGCAAAAGCCATCATCAGTGACGATCATTTTAATGTTGTATGGTTTTCTGAATAGACTCATGTCTGTTATTATGACTGACGACAGTGTTTAATATTGGACATGCACGCAAAAAATATTGTTTAAAAAATTGTCGTTCATCAAGTTGTTGTAAAGTGCCATGTGGAGAGATGAATATTATTTTATATCGACTTGTAAAATAAAATTTCATCCCCACATTTTAGTTTGCAGCAACTGTAAAGAAGTGAACAACCATAAGTGAACAAATTTCCAAACTGAAGTGGTCCTAGGTCAAGAATGGTGCATATTATTTAAAAGCGCAGGTAATAATATTTTATTCTATCATGTCTAGTAAAATTCAAGTGTATATAGTCAATAGTGAAATTTTGTGCCTCTTTTTCGACCAAGATTTGGGACTTATATTGCATATCATTTGCATTACAATTATCTGTATTCGTGGTTTCTTCTTTTCCAACAAAAGAAATTGGGTATATCTTTTCGTTTACTAGAGGCTAACTATAAAAAACTCAATTTTAGCAAGATGCTTGACAAATATATATTCCATCACCACATGTTATCCTACATAAATGGAAGCAATATAATATATGGCTCTTAACAAAGAAATACAACAAAGAAAAAGACAACATAACTTACATAATATATAAAGTTATACATCATGTTATCTTTTTGAGTTTTCTTTACTCCATCTCTAGTATCTAGTACTATAGAATAAATAACTATTATTTTCGCACTTGACCATTATCGTGCAAATAAAAATAAACTTGTCCTATGGGTCTCAAATAATCGGTTGTGTTTGGAAACTGGAGTTGATGGGATTTTTCAGTCTCCAAAGAAGTTGCCCGTGCTGTCGTTGTGGTGGTAAGTGTGTCTTTTGCACTAGTAGGAGAAAAGATTCTCCCTTTTTGCCTTGGCGTAGCATGTCAGTAGAGGAAAATTCCGTGTGTGCATGATTCAGATTTATTCATCACATTCACAGCAAAAATATAAAATATTTCAAATAACAAAAATATTTAAAAAATTTGCCACAAAAATGTTGCTGGACATTTATACATATTTTTTTAACAGTTAATCAGAATCTCTTCAATCAGCGTACGCAGATAATCAAATAATTTTATGCCTAATAATCATCAGAAACATTCGAAAATCAAGTTTAACTTTTTGATTCAAGTGTAGCTGTTTTGGTCAAATCAATACTACTACAGTCCATGACCTTGATTTTATAATATATAAGCTATAAGGACTACAGAAAAAAGGCTTGATTTTTACATGTCCAACATGCGACTACAAAGAACATCTCTATCCATGCGTAGCATGGAACTTGATTAACTGGTTGTAATTTTAGTAACTTTTCTTATCTCCTTTTCCATAATAGCATGTATTGTTGTGTTCAATGTGTTTGTCTTACGATGTACTAGTTGTGTCTAGACTCTAGTGGATACCACACATAATGTAACAAGTTCTATTCATTGCATTCTGTAATCGAATCAAGTGTCGTTTTTATGTGCTGTTTGGATAATTCAGGTAGGGGTAATAAGTATTACCAGCAAAAAATATCCCGAGTAGCATTGCTGTATACAAAATAAAAACCAGTAGACAGTTTTTTTTCTCACCGCACAAGGTCATTTGAGCGGATGAAATGCCCCACATTCAACATTATGTATATGTACACGGCCCAGTAATGAAACTGAAGAGAAGGATGAGAGTAATGGAGACGCTGGGCTGAAGAATAAAAGCTAATTGACTCCCACCTCTCAGTAATGTTTCATGTAACATTTGTTGTGAGTGCTTGCTACTTAAATAAATAGATAAATAAATAGTGTATATTTACATATATTTAGTACAATCGAACAACTGATTATATTTTAAGCTCAACATTTTTCCATCATGAAGCTAAAAATATCAGCCAATTAAAGGCAAAGGGAAGAATATATCATTAGCGTCATGCTTATTTTGAAGATACCATTGATTGAAAATAATAATTATTATTGTGATTAGTGATTAAATTCAGAACATCCGCCTGGCAGAGATAAGCCGTTTGTTGCCAGCCAAACAAGCTGTGATAAAAAAAATTCTGTCTTTGTTCTATTTTCGGCACGCAAACAAGAAAAGATTAAAAAGGTAAAATAAGGTCTCTGCAAAGGACATGGACATGGTCATAAAAACAAAAACAATGAAATTTTTTGTACCCTAATTATTTCATTCAATTATATCACGAAATTCTAAAAACATTAACACGCCATATATTGAAGACGAAAATATATTAATAACTTAAACCCATATAATTAAATTAATTATTTGTCTGTGTTGATTATGTTTAAGTTGAAGTTTATGATTGTGTATAACACGCGCCACATGTGTGCATAATAATCATGTCAATAAGAGCAAAGTTTAAAAAAAAATTACGCCAGACCTGAGGGTTCGTAATGACATCATGGAATGTTAATAATTATTAAAATGTCTGCATTTAGATAGACTCGATATGATAGAATCATTGACAGATAACACAACATGCATGTAGACAATTCATTTAAAAAAAATTTACTCTTTTCTTATTTTGCAACAAGTACTTAAAATATGACGTGACATAAGCCATGTTACTTGAAGCCATTGTAATTGTGTCTGCTAAGAAGATTATCTTATAAAATGATCTGCTGACAAAGCAGTTGAGGAGGTTTTGTGGAAGGATGGTTTGTGCAAAGGTGTCATTCCTTTTTCACCAGTAGTTACAGTTAGCATCACTCTCATTTGCCAGGCTTCCATTTCGAAACGAGACAACTTACAAGTTCAAGTTAGCACGGCAATTCTGTCGTTTTCGGTTTTGCCAAAAATGTCAATAATTATTGAATCAGATATCGGAACAATAGTTCCATCTTCTGAGGTGGAAGTTGAAGGGGAAGATATTGATATTGCACCATGTCAGCCACTAGTTGCTGCTGTATGTAAAATATTACATATATTCAACTTACACACAGAGTTAGCATCATCTACATGCATTTTTTTTTATTCCAGGTTCCGTCGGAAACCACAAACACGAAAATGGACAACTACGATGAGGACCTAAATGCAAATCCGTTCTTCCAGTCCTTAATGGTTACTTGCCCTGACCTCTTCAGCCAATGCGTTCAGGAACAATGGCTCATATGTGTGCCTCGTCGGGATTCCTTACCAAAATACGCTTTCACTTTGGAAGATTTTGCCCATCACATTCTTCGTCCAATACCAAAAACAGAGTCTGTCTTTAAACGTCATTACAGCGGAGATAGTGATGGCATTAGCAGTTGTCTAAGCGGAAATGGGGATCCTGACGGCAGCTTTGTCAGTAGCCGAAGCAGCTCTTCCTGTGGTGGGGGTATTTGCGATGGGGGTGGCAGCGGAAGCAGCTTTTCTGATGACCAAAATTTTAGCTTTACGCTATCTAGTCCTTCCATGGCGAATACCACGTTTTTGTCTACCATCAGTTGTAACAATCAGTCAAGTCTTTCCAGCAACAGCAATCTGAAGGGCAACTGGAATTACCGTACGCTATCTCACGTCAGCGTGGAATACGCAGGGACCTCACTTATCATGGACATAGAGGTGCCTTTACTTACCAAAGGTGGCCTAACATTGCAAGACAGGAGTAAAGAAGCTGTGGATCAACTTTCCCCATTACCAGGAAAATTTGAAGGTAGGACAAGCCCATTTGAAGCAAGTATCCTTAGCAGAGACCCTCCGTCTGAAGGATCATCATCAGTTAAAGTGCAGGGATCATTTGAACAGGATGGTACACCAGTTACGAACAAAACAAGGGTCAATGTTGACGACAAATCTTTACCCAGAGTTCAACTAAGAAAAGAGGTCCTTTTTGAGGAAACATTTTATACACATGACCGTCAAAAGTATATAGTTCTTTGCGTTGGGTCCCCACTCAACTCAAAAATGGACATTGAGCATGAGAACTTTGGAAACGCTGGTTTAGGGTTGTGGAATCTCACGTCGCTGCGAGATTGTATTGACTTTCTATGGGTTAAGGGTAGCCCAAAGTTATTATCAACTTTGGACGCCTACATCAAGCTCTTCCAGCATAACCATCGGGGGTTGGAAAACTTTCCCTTAAAAGTGCAAAAGGATTTAGTGAACACTCTCTATCTAAAGTGCCTCAACTACGGTGTTGCTCATGGTGGAATTGTGACTGCTGACCCCAAACCGGAAAACTACGCTTTGAATGAATTTCTCATGCAAAGATTAAGACTGGCAACGGAAACATATGTTTTAAATGGAATCTACAGATCAGTGATCAGTGCAATAACCAGTTTTGTTTCGAGTGAGGACTCAAGATTGAACAAAGTAATGCGGAATTTGACAGAACTGCATCCTCAAGACTTGGATATAAAAAATATTCACTGGGACAACTTGACCAGAGCAAAGCAGGAGTTGGGGAGACTCAATGCTTTTTCAAGTCCTTTGGGAAAGCTGACATGTATGAAAAGAACGTTGAGATATTTACGGCCTGAAACATTTCCCGAGTAAGTTTATCAGAGAGAAGAAAAAAAATGAAATTATCATTAAAAAATATATATATTGCATTTACATGATTTTATTTTTTTCATGACAATGTCAATAGGCTGTGTTAGATATTTTTATGTATTTTTTTGTCCATATGCTACATATAGTATGGAAGGAAGATGTCCATTAACGGCCGACGAACTTATTCCCATTTGGGTATACTTGGTCGTGAGGAATCCACTAGGAAATTGGATGGCGCAATTGGATTTTCTCCGTCATTTTAGATTCTCCATCTCGATGGAAGACGGTCAGCAACTGGTGAAAGACAATGAGAATTCCTTCTACATCACCACACTGGAAGCCTCCCTGGAGCACTTGCGAAGTGGAAAAGTTCTAGGAAATACTTCAGACAGTGAACGAGATGTGGGAATGCCTTGTGATCTCGGTGAAGCCTGGTTGCACTCTGTCCACGCCAAAGCGATGGAATGTACGGATACCCCGCTGGGAGAAATGTTTGATGTGATTCGACTTGGAAATTGTGCTCGCCTCGAAGAGTTGATTGAGGAGTATGAGATGGAGAGACAAGCTCAGCTGGAGAAAGTAATTGAAGCGAGACAATCACCAGAGTTAAAGAACAAGTCTGTAGATTTACAAGGGCTTTGTCATCCTTTGTGCCAATGCGAGAAATGTGTAAAGGTAATGGTAAAAACCGCCAAGGAGCTTGAACAGGCGGAGGAGGTGGAAATTATGGCCCCTGCAGTTGATCTGAAAACAAGTGAAGGTCTTACAATGTTGCATGTTGCTTGTATTTATGGAAGACCAAAAATTGTTGAATGGTTAATTGATGCGGGAGCGGATTTGGAAGCGCAGGATATTGATGTAAGTTAGCATTTTGAATTTTTAGAAATATGCAAGCATACATCTTGAATGATTTTTAAAAAATGTTTATTATAATTTGACGTATTGCAGAATATGACTTCTCTCCATTTTTGTGCAAGCCGTGGTCACCAAAATGCTCTCCTTCTTTTGTTGGATGCTGGTGCTTATTTGGAATCTCGTAACGTGGCGCTAAATACTCCTCTCCATCTCAGCGCTCAAAATGGGCACGAAACTTGTGTAAAAGCTTTAATTTATGATTCAGAACGACGTGGGATTAAACTTAACATAAGTGCTAGAAATCAAAAGGGAGACACTCCTTTACATTTTGCAAGCCGATGGGGATTCCAAGGCATTGTTCAAATTCTTGTGGAGCACGGAGCCGCCATTAAAATTCATAACATTAGGCACGTTACTCCACTTGACTGTGCTCACGATATTCACATTCTCAAAATACTCCAAAGGTCTTTAAAAAGGCGATCTCTTGTCGGGATAAATCATGGTGATTTCATTAACATTGAAATGGTCCAAAAGGAAGAATCTGGAGGAATTGTCATGTTGATCACGGAGCCGCGACCTCCATCAGTAGTAGAAGTAAAAATTACGGCAGTGGAGGACAACATCTCATTGGAAAATATGAACAACAGAAACAGGTCAGGAAACACCAGTCGAAATACCAGCCGAAATACAAGTCGCAATACCAGTGTGGTCCCCAGCAGAAAATCAAGCACAGTAACAATGCCCGACTTGATCCCCACTAATGCCGTGTCAACTCCCGCGAAAACGATCGCAAGAAGCAGGAAAACTTCCAGCGTTATTAATCCCATGAAAGGCATTGGTGAGGAGACAACAAATTGCCTATTACATGATGTTGTTGATCATTTACAGCATCACCAGTGTAATAGAAAAATGTATATGGAGAGATATCTCACTGTCGGAGACAATAGTGCAAATATTGAAGAGCCCATCAGAAAGATCTCTGTGCAAAGTCTGGAGGATTGTCGGATTGCCTCTGCAGAATCCGCTTTTACAGGATTACTGACTGTTATGGAAGACACAAAAGGTAAATTGGATTCTGCAAAATAAAAAAAATTAATCATTCTTGCCAATTAAAAGCATTAAAAGCTATATGTAGACCATTTGTATTTCATTACTTGTTGCAGAACACGACACTAGAAAAATCTTTACTGCAATCCATCAACAAGACTTTCCTCTTGCTCTATTCTACCTTGGAATTCCAGCTGAAGAGCTATCTAATCCTGAGAATGATCTGCTGATGGCATCGTCAGTTAACAGAATCCCCGAGTGCCATCCACTTTGCCCATGCACAAGGTGTGTGGCAAAGAATGCTGGATTAGGATTAGGCTTAAATGTACAAAATCCTGAGGGCTACACTCCTCTTCACGTGGCAGTAGAGCAACACTTACCAGGGCTGGTGAAAATTCTCGTGAGATACCATGCAGACATTAATTGTCAGTCAACTCATGACAAAAAGACGCCATTGGACATTGCCAAAGAAAAGGGATTTCATGATATTGAGAATATCCTTGAGTCGTGTGGTGCTAAGAGTTCAACAAGCTTTGCTTTGGAGACTCGAGATATCTGGGGCACGGAATAAATACATTTTTTATTACTACAAAAATCTACAAATCTGCTTGACGTGGAACTTGGAAAGAATAGAAGCAAAGAAAAAATATATTACTGCCGAACTTTTGAACTTATTATAAGCTGGATGCAAAAAAAAAATGTGCCAATATTTTAACCAATTCTCATATAGTTTTGTTTTATCATAAATTTTACTTTTACATTTCCACACGAGCTTGGAATATCTACCTGGCTTATTTACTTTGCTCAAGTTCAACAGACATTTTTTTCTTTGCTTCTCTTTCTGCAATACTCTGCGTTTTGGTTGGTGATGCAGAATATGCAGATGCTATGTTATGCTGAGATTTACTGTACCATACATTGTATTTTCCAAGTTCCAATTCAAGCACAATATATAACCACATGTATATTTACTTTATTTTATTATTTTACTAACTCGGAAGAACTTATAATGATTTATAAGAATTACATATGGAGCAGCTTCATTTTAGTCTGATTTGAAAATTTTCAGCAGCAATTAAACAGGGTATCTACATTTGCATATTTAACAAACTTGAAACGCTTTTCACGCAGAAATGCAGTTGAAAATGCAATATTTTTTAAAACGCTGATTTTTATCGAAACACGATGTTAAACCAATATATAGGAGCGTGATACGTAAATAATGTTATGGTAGGCGAAAAGTTTACTTTTTACCAAAGCTTAATCGTTATTATTTCAGCGAAATTACATAATTATACAAATTCGTTTTACAATTCATGATATGATTATAATTCTTAATACACGCAGGCAGTTAAGAACTGTACACGTTTTTTACCATGCTTTACTATCGTCGTATTATACATAAGTAACTAACTATTAACTACACTATTGAAAAATTCGGTGCTAAAAATACATGTTAAAAATATAAATTTGTAATAATTAAAAAGGGTAAAAAAAAGTGCAAGAAAACTTTTAAAATATTTTATTTTATGATAATTACATTTATTAAATGAAGAAACTTTTTGAACAGTGTTTTTTTTGTATTTGTATATTATATATATATATTTTATATTTAAAGAGATTTAAATTCTTCG
Source organism: Zhuqinia jingwanae (assembly GCA_027744095.1). Lineage (NCBI taxonomy): Eukaryota > Metazoa > Arthropoda > Collembola > Entomobryomorpha > Paronellidae > Zhuqinia > Zhuqinia jingwanae. The sequence goes on along the minus strand of JAHZNC010002613.1, from coordinate 6,165 downwards.
GAGAAAAATGACTTTGTAAACTATTATTATATGTATATCAAAATTAAAATATATCCCTGCGGGGAAATTATATATTGAAGGAAATTAAAAATAAATTTGGTTAACGAACCTCATTCCAAAAATTACATTACGCAAATCTGTATTTTCTGCCTCTGGTATCTCACGACATGCATTCATTTTTGATCAGTTCATTTGTTTTATTCATGACTTGATTTCCAAAATACAATTTCCATATGCAATTATTGGAATTCTTTGATTTAAAATTGTATTCCAATGCAGTCAGTCATATTATATTCATTGTACCACTTCCAACGTCTGCAACAAATCATCCGCAGCAGCTGAAGTATCAAAGTCCACCAACGCCTTTTTCCTTACAATATGTGGGCTTTGAAGCTGTGACTCCAGACTTTCCGAAGATGGGGTTGATGTGGACATGTCATGCTGATCTGATTCACTCATTTCCCTTAGCACTGGTGCATGGGCCAATGTGCTTTCTGCAATAGGTAGTTGATCTTTCAGACGAACAGTAGGTCCGTTGCGATACGAGGAGGAAGTGGATGATTTCTTTTCCGTTACGGAGTATGCCATGCGAACGGGGTCCGGTTTTGGAGCCGCATTTACCATACCCGGCAAAGAGATCAGGAGTGGGAGAAGGGACGTGAAAAGGGTTGCTCCAAGAAGGAGCATAGCTATAACGCCCATCTACAAATAAAATGAATAATTAAAATCACATTCGTTTTCAGATTATTTTTCATAGTACATGCAAAGATGCAGCAGACTAGAATCAAACATAATAAAATACCGACGACGTTCGCATTCGTACCTTTTTAGGTCCAAACATTTGTCTCATTTTGCCCCTTCCTTTAAACTTTAAAATACTTTCCTTTCGTTGTTAATAGTACTTGGTCCGATTACATATTTATATCACCAACCGTTCACATATTCCACATCCGGTTTTAATATCTATATTTATTCCCTTCACTCTCCAGAGATGCTTTGAAAGCAACAATTGACTTTAACTGGAATTTCACAAACACGCACACACGCAACAATAAGATCAGGGCAAACACTGATTCTACCAAAACCGCAAATAAAAGCACTTTTATTTGCCTACACTTGAGCAAACTTGATTGTTGTTTATAGCTGACTGTAGCTGACTGTTTATAGCGTTCAATGATTACCTTACCATTCCAAGAAAAAAATTCCCCAGTAATGAAAGTGAGAGCAATGTATTATGTATGATAGGTAATGGATGATAACCATATTATATTATATTCACAAAACAAGAGTAATTTTTTTCTTTACTTATTTTTCCTGTGTAATAATCTACTACACTTGATTGCTTATTGCTCCAATCAAAATTCAATAATCAATTCAGTCTATTCCGTTCAAGCTTTGTGTGACGTTTTGAAGTTGTCATCATCATCATCATCATCAACAAACATTGATCTGCATACACACAACAACAACAACAACCACTATACCACTACTACCGTGTATCTTCATGTGTCAATTCCCATAAAAAGCAAAAATGCATGCATAACAACAATCACAAATTATTGAGACAACAATCGTCACCAGTAATCAAATCACAATAAAATAAATGCATGCACATATATGCATATTACATACACTTGCACGGTAGAAAAAAAACTTTACAAGGAAAAGGGAAAAAATTAATTTTTAAAGGAACTTTAAGAAACAATGCAGAACTGAAGAAGAAAATGAAACTGAAAGTGAAGCAAAGTGCATAGCAATAAGAAATTGACAACGCAACGAAGGGAAAAAAGTAGTCACAAAACAGCAAATGACGATGAACGATAAACCGACTATGAGAACTCAAAACACGTTTGTCTGTTATACTAGTAGTAGATTTGCGTTTTTCTATAAAAAAAACCAAGTGCGTGTACTACACACACATCACATTTACACACACTTGACAGTATTTTCCTCACACTTTTGCCCAACAGGTACATAAACGGCGACTACTACTACTACTACTAATACTACACAAAACACAACAAACAACAAACGCTTCCTCCTTTGTTGTCATCAATCTCATTAAGCTTATTGCTCTGTCGTGCACTTCATCAAAGAATGCAGCAGCAGCAGAAAACGGCAACGATATGAAATAAAATTGCGGCTCCGTTGTTGCTGAAAATAATGACAAAAGACACAAAAAATGTAATTGTTAAATGAATGAACTGTTGAGAATAGAAAAATAAAAGTGTAATAATGGTTAAGTGCGTAATTTTAACTGTCATACAAGTCAAGTCAAAAGTAGGATAACAATATAAGAAATAATAATAATAATAATAATATAACACAATATTCTTCAAAATCAAATTAAAATGACTAAAAATAACAACTAACCAACTTTTGACTTTATGGTTGTCAGTAAACAGACTGAGGAGGATTTTACAGTATTTATTGTGTTTTTAAGGTATATCTGCAGGCAATAAAAAAAAAGATATTTTGAAATCGAAATGAAAAGACATGAATGAATGAACTCTTCTCTGTTGCTTTGTATAGTGTTGATCAATAACCACGGTCAACTAACAACAGTTTGAAGTCGTTTCACCGACAATCAGCATTGAACACAATAGTTTTCTGTTTTCTTACAAAAGAGCTTGCCTTGCTAAACTCTGCATCAGTGAAACTACTACTACTACTCTGATTTTACTGCTGAGCTATTGAACTCTTGCGTGGGAGTATTACGAGGTTAAAAACTGATTATGAGTTTTATTATGATTATGATTGTTGTGTTGCGTTATCCTGGTTTATACGCTTACTTCATATTTTCACAGTTGAACCCTTTTCTACAATGGTCCCTATAAACAGTATAATATAGTAAAACCTTTTAACCACCTATTGCAGCGAACCCGCACTGATCATACCATCACGTATAAATAATAATAAGTTAACCTAGTAAATAAATGCAAAAAAACTATTATAATGTTTTGTAAAGCATGTAGGATTAATAAATTTTAATGACTTGTTTCAATTTTTCACAAAAATATGTAACAAGTCATGTCAAGGATTGGATTGCAACAATTTGTAGAATATCTAATATTATGGTCTTCGGATATCGGTATGAAAAATCTGTTTTGTTTATGCAACAGTAACGTTGAACGTGTAACATTAATCTCAACCCTTAACTCGACAACATAACTATTCACGAAAAGGAGATGAAGGATATAGCAAAAACATCATTTTTCGTGAAATTGCAACTTTACGAATCATGGTGCGTGTGCGTATAGGTTGTTATTTATTTATGATATGTATCATTATTATATTTTAATATATATTTTTTGCTTTGTTATTTATATTGAATCGGACTCATTTGTATTAACGCCTCCTGCAGACCAGAAATATCAGCTCCGTGGAGTGGAGCGCAGCGGGCCAACAATGAAAAATGTTGAAATTTACGTAAAATTCAACCAATTCATAAACTTGAACACATTTTTCACGTAATAAAAGAGCAGTTACTCTGAAAAACATTATATTCGTACAAGAAAGGTAATAAAATAATATGCGTGTTGTGTATTAATATTTTCATGTATTTTGCTTTTGTAATTTAAATTTACAAAACAATAATTAGGTATTCGAAACGTCGCTTTTTAAAAAAACAGCCTTGACTTGACTTTTACAAAATAACACCAGTGATCCATTGTTTTTCAGTTTTATTTATTTCAAAACCCTATTACCACTTACCACAGAAGAAAAATATATCAACCCAATGCCAACGTCAACACGAGCTTGATCACGACGACAAAGACCATGCGCTTCAGTTTTATTTATTTCAAAACCCTATTACCACTTACCACAGAAGAAAAATATATCAACCCAATGCCAACGTCAACACGAGCTTGATCACGACGACAAAGACCATACGCCACAAATATGTCATCAACTTTTATTTTATGAATAGAATATTATGCTTCAAAGCACCTAGAAATTCTTATAAATTGTTTTTCTTTCAACACTCAATAAAAATCAAGACACAAAACAAAATCATCATCATGAATGATTCAAACTTATCTAATCTGTTTCACTGTAAAAAATGACAATGTTGTCTCTGTTTCTTGTTAACTTGGTTCACCTTGCCTCATTCATGAGAATGATGATTATGATCAAGGCGTGTGATGATGACGGTGAAAATGGCAGTGCTTTTGTCAATTGTTCACTTTGTCAACTAATCAACTTGTTTTGAAACTACTACTGCTCTTGAAGTCTCATGCAAAAGTGCTCCCTTTACTGTCATGCTCATTGGGAACACACTGACACAAAAATGGTAAGTAGTTGATACATCAGTAGTGCAAGTGGAGGTGGATAGTGATGGATGACGGTGGTGGAAGGAAGGCAGTTCCCTCCTTCTGAGCATGACAAGGTTGGCATCGTGTTTTGGCAGTCTTCACAAACTTGTGTAGGTACATAGGTACTAACAATGTGTACCCTCGACCGTTTATGATGTTTGTGTGCGATAAACCGTATAATTTACTTTGTTAATAACAGCTATACATCGAGCTATTTATTAATAATGTGCGGATTTAGTCTGTACCGCTGTAGTTTATGAACAATTCAACTGAACATGAATTCACGAAAATTTACAAGGGCTCAGCAGTAAATATAGCTACTTTATGATAAATATTCTACATTTTAAAAACACCTCCCTGTGTACATGCTATGAACTATTTCATCTAAAATCTGAAGAAACTTATAGTATCCAAAAGCTAAGAGTTTTCATCCCAAGATTTCAAACCCTATCATTCTTTTTTGGAGAGGACAAGTAGCTGTGATACAAAAAAATAAGTTATCGTAACCTAATTACCTATTGTTTCTCTTAAAAGATACAACTGATAATAATATTCAGTACAGCGGTTTTTTGTTACAGCATTAATTAGTTTACTGCAGTTTAGATTATTCCATTTTTTTAGTTAACCACTGCACTGTAAAAAATATTAGCTGTTTTTTTCATACCCGCCGAATGAGTGGCTGCTTCTCACATTTGTACATGTTGCCAGTAACATGAAAACTTTACAGCAAAATTAATTTTTTAGGCCCACTCGTTGCAAATTACACACGCATGCAAGGCAAAAGGATGATACATATTTAGAAATCATGATGACGTGACATGATTCCTTCACTTGAGTACTATGAGTAAAAGCATTTGATATCTTTTTCCCTTGTTTTGAGACCATGATGGTAGTAATAATGATCACCTAGTAAAAAACCCACATATGCAAGAAGCCAGGTAACAACCTATATTTATATTCCAACATGATTGTTCGGGAGTCCCGCTTGATGGCTTGATTGATGCAACAACAGTAGTACAACCCATAACATGAAAAAAATCATAATTATTTCTCAGTTTTGTTGTTTAAAAGTAAGTAGTCATTATTTTAATACATAAATATGTAGGGCAATGTGTATTTTTTTAATGATGATCACCCGCAAAAATTTGCTAAATATTGCAAAAATGAATTGATGCATTATCACTGTTGATGACTAAGGATGACGTAAAAAGATTTTATAAAACGTTAAAACACTAATTTGTCTTTAAAAAAAGTCATGTTGTTGTTTTGTAATACACGTGCGGCTATCATTAAATGATTTTTCTGTTTGGTAATATAACAATAAAACTGTGATATAATAAATTGCTTTTTAATTAAATGACTTTATTATAAATTTTTAAAATGCTATTTTCTTAGATTAACCGTTAAAGAATTATTGAAGCGAATCCAATTTAAGTTGGCAAATACTCGTAATTGTGTAATGGAAAATGTAGAGGACATGAATCAGCGTGAGATTATACTTTTAAAAAATATAATGGAACTTTACGTTTACGTTTTACCCATTTATCCATTATTTTTATCCATTATTTTTACCCATTTACCTATGCAATAAGATTAGAAAAGTTTTCAAATTTAAAAGATTGCCTATGGAATATCGTATCACACTTACTTTTAAAGCAAAACCTGTTAATGACATTATGAGCTCACTTTACTTGTGCTGCTGCTGGGGGTAAAAAATTATAGGTAATGATAATGATGATCATATAGCATCAGCAAAATGGTACAATATCACATTCTACAACATAAAATAAACGTGTGGGAAAAATTACTGAATATTTTTTGGCAACTCGACGTTCGTTGCTCTCATAAA
>JAHZNC010002612.1:0-19743 GCA_027744095.1 Zhuqinia jingwanae | reverse complement strand
CGGCACAACGGGCAAATTATCTTCCTGGGGAACATGCTTGTTGTACAGTTCTAGCCACACTTTAATAGCGTGCTGGTTTGTATCAAATTCAAAAATATAACATTTTATCATTCATAGGAACAAAATACAAGTGATTGAAATTAATATATGATTTCATTTTTAATCACACGAAATGCTTACACAGTCAATCAAGCTAAGATGAGAGCGTCTACTATTATTGCCCTCTGGGAAGGAAATTGGGTCATCCATAAAGTTTACAATTACCGCATCGGTCATAATCCTAATTAACAAGTTTATCAAACCAATTAACGACACGGGACTTGCTATTTCCCATATTATTAACTAATTTGTTGAGATATATCATTTCTTTCTACTTACGGATTGTGCACTGGTTCCTTTCGCAAATAAATCCTTTTGTTGTATTTTGGCTCAAGGTAGCCATACTCCAGATTGTTATACTGATTATGGAACCAGTTTTGAATGTAGTTGGCAACCGGAGCTGTGTATAAACAATTACGTATATTTAACCATGAACTTTTATATGGCTGTGTATAATTCACTAGAACTACTGTTAGCATCCTTCTCATCAGCAAGTTTATCAAGCACGCATGAAACTAATAATTACAATGGTAAAGTTGTTTTGATGTGAAAAAAACATGATATGCACTACTTACTTTCCATTGCGGCACCCCAATGCTTTCATCAAAACGTTGTAAGATTCCAGCGATGGCTTGTACACAAAAATAGGCATGACTGCGTCATTCTCTTGACAAGCAAAAAATACATCCGCAAATCGGCCAAAAATTGCATCCGCGTTTTTCAAAAACTATAAAAAAATGATTCAATTTTTTTTGAAACACCTATACCAGTTTCAATGAGAGGAAGGTCATGAAGCTCCGGCTTCATGACGTGTGTGTAAGAAAATTCTGACACTTTTGAATAAAATATGACTAATTGATGTTTAAATTATTTACCATCATTCTCGGGGAGACAAAGGCACATTTTTCAAAAGATTTCATGGTCAGAGCCGTAAGTTTCGCAAAATCCTCTAGTTTCAAATTAGCAACATTCCTATCTTCCTCCAGAATAAAAACGTGGTCGAATTCATAGTGCAACCGCTCCCTATAATAAAGAGTATTTATCTTTAAATGATATTTGAATATTTTTCACACATTGAAGATATTGTCCTATCTTCCTCCAGAATAAAAACGTGGTCGAATTCATAGTGCAACCGCTCCCTATAATAAAGAGTATTTATCTTTAAATGATATTTGAATATTTTTCACACATTGGAGACATTGATCGTATCGACAAAAACACGGTAAAACGATGATAATTCTTTTTTTTTACAATTCTCCATACGCAAATTATACTTGTGTGTATTTGTGTGTATTTTGATTGTCTGCAATAAAGTCCAATAATAATAATAATAATACCTTAAGTTAGACGCAACGTCGGCAAGACACCAAGATTATCACGCTGCGATTACTGAGGACACGCTTCAGGGAGTTGGCTAAAACGATGCTGCTCTTTGCATCCTCATCCGTGACAGCAGCAGTCACCCATGCTTGATTTTTCAACCCTTTCACGATTGTTTAATGAATAATTAATTTATTAATATTGGTAATATATGTCAATTAAGAACTAGACCATTTGCAGAAAAAATTTCACTATCAAACATTCCTAAAATAATTTAAATCATTGTTTTAAACTTTACCTTTAAGCTTCATTTTCTTTTCAGATTTTAGTCGTTCTTTTTGTTTGAATTTTTATTATTGTGCAAAAAATTGTATGTATTTATTTGTTTGATTGTTTTTTAAGCGAACGTTTTTTGTATGTATTTTTAAATATCAAAACACTTTTTAAATAAACACTGCACGTCTAGGACCTCGCTCTTTAGTTTGAAGCAGGTTGTTGACAAGTAAAAAAAGACAAAAAATCTAAATGTCAAATGACGATGAAATATCCCATTCAGCAAATTGTGCACCTATTTTGTAGGTTCAAAACATGTAGGTATGAATGTAAACTGGATGTATATGCCCTAAACTAAAGTTACATGCGTCGTTGTTAAATTATACTCAGTTATATTTAGTTACTACTGTATTGTCTTGCTCATATCTGTCCAGTGATCAAAACAAAACTGAAGATGAAGACATTGTTCAGATGCTCTTATAAACTCATCTTTTCTTATGTATACGGGAAATCCCCCATTGAAATTGATACACAATTATTAATAGCCTTCATACATACCTATATAACTACGAAACTAAAAGTTATCATCAATGATGATAACTTTTAGAAGAGGGTTTATGCGGATATGCACGTAATACCTTGCCAAATTATTCATTAGAGTATGATAATCATTGTATTACAAAAGTCTTCTTGTTGTTGATGACGATGGTATTAGTCATGAGGTAAACGAAGATGCATCCTTATACATAGTTAGAATGATAGTCCGCATTCCGTACCCCTACTATCATTACATCATAATATACCTTGTTTTTTTAATCAGATTCTATGATCATGTTGCTTGTAGCTCGTCGTATTATTGTGATAGCCCATTTTGATGGGTTTTACGTGGTGGAAGATCAACTTTTTCAAAACATCGACCTAGACGGCTACAGACGACCAAGTAGTATTGCAGTATTTCATGAAGGGTAAATATTGCAATATCACTTGCTCGGCCGGTCGAATTAATAATCAATTCATCACACGAAGTTACTTTTATAGCTGGATTTTTTTAAAACGTCTCAGGCACAGTTTTTTTTTCAATATGATTTAGAAATAGACAAAATTTTGCGAAACACGATATAAATGTAAATTTCAAGACTTTTTAGGAGGCTCCCATCAAAGAAAATTGAGGGGTAAAATTTAGCCAAGACGCTCAACAACATTAACTACTATATATATAGTTTTCATCTAAAAATCATTGAAAATTATTCTGGTATAAGCACATACAATTTTAAAGTTGCCGAAACTTGATTCAAACAGTTTCTTTTGAAAAAAATTGTCAGTGATGCAAGCAAAATTACAATTATTGTAAGCCACAGTCTGAGATAAAAATTTCATGTGTATGAATTATACACGAGTTAAGAAATTTCCGTTATAAGCATATAACCAAAGAGTTGACATTTTGTAGCTCACTAATATTTTTTTACGTCAATGCATCTATTTTATTTTATTTTTACACTCATTTTAGTCATTTGGGACCATTACAAAATTCCTACGGAAAGACGGAAAGATTTATCTTATATTTTTCATACGACTGGGACAACAAATTGCAAACTGCTACATACCCATGATTTTAAGCTTATTTGTTACAAACGCTAGAGCGTATTAATCAGAAACTGGATATATCCTAAATCAAAAATCAGAGCAAAAACAACAGACGTCTACTTGTTGAATACATTCCTCTGATATTTTTGTTCAAACATCATCTGAAAACTGTGTTGAAAAATGCAAAAAAGAGGTTTGGTAAGTTTGGTTTATCCGCAGCAATTTAAAAACAAAAACAGAAAACAGCCCAGGGCTAAAACTTACTGGGAAAAGTGAAAAGTGAATGAACTAAAGTTTTTATGTAATGATTTAGAACTACCATGTGTGGCCATACCTTAAATTTAAGTCATTTTCGTTGACTGACTGAACTGAGCAGATTTTTAGAAGTACACACGGGATTCCCGCTTGTTGTCAGTTTTCATCCATTGATAAACAAACTCGTTCCTTTCGGAAAATTCACGCGTTTGTTTTATGCACGTAAACCGGTGATTATAAATGCCAATTTAAAAGATACAAATATTGAATTGATTTTTATTTCCTAATAAGCATCATCAAGAAAATAATAAAAATCAACGGAAAAGGAGTACACATTAACGTTTGTTTACGTCAAATTAATTTATTCATGCTCATTCAAAGTTAGTTCTTATTCAGGTTATTTTTTATTTTGTGGGTATTTATAATGCAAGTGTGGCTGAAACATTGCTGCGGTTAAATGCTACACACAAACAACGCACATTTAAACCACATCTGAAAGGGAAATCCCCACTAAAGTTGTAAATGAAGTAGTTCTTAATAGTATATGGGCTAAACCTTTGCTGGAGAGGAAGTGAGTGACCTTCATCCAAACCAAAAGACCAATATTCCAATGTCAAAGGATGTCTCGTGGATTCATAATTAAAAAATGATTGTCAATGTCACGACCATATGACTCATTCAATGAAATGACACATTTTTCACAATACAAATAATGAGTATATAAATGAAACCCAAAAATATAAATTATGTGATATAAAAATATTTGGCATTTCCACTGTGTAGATGCAGCTATGTTTCCCGGAATTTGACATGCCTTGCTGAGGTCTTAGAAGTTGGCACATGCGAACCTGCACAAATAGCGTATCATGAACAACATTTTAAAAATTTGCCAAGAATTTTAAGGTTGTTTTTCCATTTCCTACTATATGCGCTTCTTGGCGGTCGACTTCATCCACTGTGGTCAGTTGCTCAAAAAACGGTTCACTTGTTCTTCTGATTTGTATTCTCACATATTTTTAATCTTTGCTATTTTTTGACATCCTATCTAGGATAGGATAGGTATATAAAACTTCCTTTAATTATAGGTGTGCTGCATTATAGCTCATCCTCATTCTATTGATTCTATTATGTCAACACGCCCCGCCACAAATAATATAAAATATTATGAATACGCCTAACATTTCTGTTGCATCCCTTCCATTCCAAGTTATGACATCCGACATTCGCCATGTGATCATCTTTGGCACTATATCCAAGATGCTTTTTTATCTCATATATAAGATGGACAAAATCATAATAATTGTTTATTTTAACAACCATGCTACATTCAACTTAAAATGTAGATTTAATTAAATGGCTAGATATAACTGCAACAAAATAGTATGACTATGACAAAATTAAATTACATAATGTAATAAAATATTTTACTCAGTAAATCCCTAATAATATTGTACATTTTAATTAATTCTAACATAGCACGTGCCATACTAACTTTAGGACGGAAAAGATAAGAGAGCTCATAAGGGATTATTTGCTGTTAGCTATTTGACAAGAAAACTAATTTGAAATTATGCTACCCGTTCTTAAATATATTTAAAGTAATATGAGAAAAACAACTAACTTTTACAAATTTGAGCAAAACTCAGTACTAATTTTCAAATTTGTTCTCATGTTTGCATTTAGCGTGAAAGTTTAACATGGCACAATATGGACAGTTATATATATTATTTAACCTCATTCAACAGTTAAAATATAAAAACTTAAAACTCTGTATATTAATAACTCACGAACTAAATTGTGGATATAGAATATTGTACATGCATATATTATTATGCACATGTACCTTGTTTCTTATACATACATGATATTTACAAACGATGAGATTAATAGTTTCGTATTATTGTGAGCATTATGTAAATCGTTAATGAAACATATACTTAATCACTAGAACATTTTAAAAACTAAATCAGACATTCGACATTAGCGAAAAATTGTAATCATCACAGTAGGAATTGCAAAAAAAAAACGCAAAAAATTATACAATATGCTTTTTTTGTAAATACAACGTAATCATCTCTCTGTAAATAGTGTAACGTAAGGATAAATTAATTTTTGTGCAAACTTTTACTTAATGCAAATTCTATAAGCTATAACAGCCGCAACCCAGAAGAAGATGAGCCATCCAGTTGTAACAACAATGCCTGGCCACATAAGTACATGAGTTATTCCAACTCCTCTCGTTGCAGTCGATCGAAGGGATTCTGTTATTAATGTGGTTGGGAATGTCATACCAAGATATTTCCATTGCTATTTAAAGAAAAAAGTAAACAAAATATTTATATCACTTCGTTTTCACCATTATTGTATAAAAATTGGTTACTTTACTTACCGGTGCCATGCAGTCTAACGGCCAAAGGACTCCTGATAAAAAAAAATTCAAAAAAAAAAATTGAATGTGAATTGATGGAATACATAACTGGGGATTTTTTTGAATATTCATAGAACATTTATGAATTACCTCCAAACAACAACATGGTTGGTAAAATAAAGAGGGCAATAATCAGAGCTTCAATTTCATCTTGGCACAAGATACCCATAAAAATTCCTGAATCATAAAATATAGAGGAATACATGCATATTAGATATGTACACTTTAAATAGTCAATTTTTACAGTAAATGATTCTGTATTATTGTTAGTTTACCGAATGCTTGTCCACACATTCCAAGCAGTAACGTAATAGCAATGTAGAGCAACGTTGATCCCACAATATGAAAGTCAAATCCTAATTTGAGACACATGGTACAAATTATAATTTGTCCAACAACCATTGAGCCCTGAGTAATTGTGTACGCAGCCATTAGCTCCGTAGTTGTAAGACCAGCCACTCTTGCTCTTCCCAAGGTACCCAGTTTTAAGTCGGTGATGAAAACCAGTCCGGAAATAGCGAAAGGCATCATGAACATTATACTGAAAAAATACATTTTTCCAATGTTAATATTTCCAATTCCCATTTACTTTAAATTCATTGTAGATAAATTTTATAGTTGTTATCATACTTTGCTAAAACTCCTGGAATAATATAATTGTGGTAGCTCTCATCCAATGCGCCATATACAGGTTTCCGGTACTGTTGAAAGATATTAAGTAAAGTAAGTAAAGCCATGATTTGTTTGCAAATATCTACATAGGTGCAAGTGGTAATAAAATGCTTACATGCAAAGGTATTTCCACTTGTCGGGCTCCTAGCTCACACGAACCAATTAATTGCTTAACATATTCCTGAAGTCCTTCAAAAAGATTCTTGATAATGATGACAGAGCCCAAGTATTCTACAAAATTTATAAATAAAGTCCTATTAAAGACACTAGTTCATTCAATCGAGCACTTTTAATTGGAACATAATATGGGTAACATTTATTCTTACGGGACATATCCATCCGGACACTGATCCTGGAACCGAGAATGGACTCTTCAAAAGCAAAATGCTTTGTGGCTAAGCGATCTAAAAAGTGCTGAGAATAATTGGCTCCGATATGTATGTAACCCCACAAGTTACCCTTGTGAATTTCTTCTACCGCTTCTTCCACTGTATCGTAAGAAATCTACACATGTGAAATCAAAGATAAGTTATATAGAATCGTCTCTATCTAATGAAACTGGCGAATATAAATTACTAAAAATAACCGTACCATGTTTATAATGCCTTCTTTAGCAACAAGGTTAAGATATTTGCAACTCAGCTCATTGAAATTGCAATCCAACCCTTCATTCTCGCCAGTCATTGGATTCATTGTCGTAGTTGTTAAAGATTTATCAGAAAAGTCAGAAGGACATTTTGTCATCCAGTCAGGCATCTCAACATTGATAACGCCCATTGCAAGTCCTTTTGGTTCTTTGCCTATGGAAGAAATTGTCAGGAGTACTTCCCCAGCCGGTAGCACCAACGCAGCCAAGAAAAATCTGCATAAATATGTTATCCATTTTAATCAGCTTTTATTTAACAGGGCTTATTCGATATTGTTTTACGATAATTTCGAGCTCTTACACAGGATGTCTAATCATGCTCAAGTAAATACAACAACAAAAGGCCATCGTACGTTGAGTAAACACCATTGCATCTGCAAGCCATTTCTTTGGCCCACTAGTTGATCCTCTACGACTGCTGTTCTTTAGCACATTTTCAAAATTACTTGGTGTAAATGAATCAAATTGTGCACCATGATAACTTCCTCGTAAGCTACAATTTCCATCAGTGACAACTACACCATCCAATTCTGGCTTCCAATTGGACTGGAAAAGGACACCGCATACTTCACTACTTGCAGAGCGGAGTAGTGGAGGTTTCTCTTTAACACTGGTAGCTTTCGTGGTATTTTTAGTATGAATATCAATTTGTTTCGCTGCATTTTCATTACTGCCATCCCCTGTCGATAACGTATTAGAACCAGCAACTGAATGATCCCCTCCATCACCGTTATCACTCGCCGAATTCCGTCCACCGTCGATATCATGGTTATTATCGTCGGTGCCAGTGCCGCTGTCACCATCATCATTATCTCCTTCTTTGCCGACAACGCAGCCATTATTGTTAATACATACACTTCCAACTCTTGGAGCATTTCGAATTGCTCTTTTTGTGTCCGCCCAGCAAAGCTTTAAAACCACATCTTCCAAAAGATCTGTCTTGTATTCAGCCATCAAAGCTGCAGGAGAGTCTTCAACAAGTAGACGGCCGTGTCGCATCACCCCAATCTGAAGATCCATAACCAATAATGATCACAACGATCTTAGGCAACTTCTCCACGGGGCTTAATATTATTCCTTATATGTACGTACCGTATCTGAATATCTGCTCTCTTCAATGTAATGGGTCGTGATTATAATACTTGTTCTTTGGGATTGTATCATACTGTACAAGTGCTTCCACACACTGAAAACATTAAGATACCGTTTAAACAATACCGTAATATGTCACTCAATATTAACGTGAGTAAAATGAACTACCTCTCACGCAGTAAAGGGTCCAAGCCCACAGTCTAAACAAAAATGAGTCATTAATCATTTCATGTATTGTCATGATAAAAAAGCATTAAGATACCGCTAGAAACACGGTTGCAGGTACATAGCTTACAGGTTCGTCTAATATGAGTAGTTCGGGATGATGAACAAGTGCTAAGGCCAGGGAGGTTCGTCGTCGTTGACCTCCGCTACGTAAAATTTCATTACAAACATTAAAAACTCATTAAAAACTCAATATGATACGAAATCAGTTGCCCAAATCCAAAATTTATCCAATGTTTCGCATAGCCCCACTTCATGGTTCATTAAGAAAAATTGCATAAGCAAATTTCATAATATTTTTTGCATTAATCAATGAACCAATATTGCCATCTAATTATAATTATCCATCTGCAAAGCAATGTAATCATTTTTAGTGATCATTTACCTCAAATTTATCACCAATTTGAATTCGCTGGGCAGCTGTAACAGATTGACTAGAAGTGACCACTGTTCCAAAATTGCATACTCTGACATCCCATACAGTCTTCCGTAATACTGAATGTTTTCTTTGATTGATAGGTGATCATACAAGGCAATGTCCTATATTTGAAAACAAAAGCACGTTATTTGAACTGTATGAACACAAGTAATGCGCAGACAAATGAGGGGTTCATGATACTTTTACTGTAAAAAGTTTGCTAGGTACATATTATATAAAAAACGACGACACAAAAAAACTAGTTTCTGCAGTAATTGAGGTACTTTGATTGTCTTGATGAGAATTTCGACAAATCTGCTGTAATTGAGAAAATATAACACACATTTCCTTCTCATATAAAAAAGAGAGGAATAATTAATGATGTCAATGGCCGGTTGGTACTACGCTGGTTATAAAATGTACATAGGAAAAATATTTACTTGACCTTAACCTGAATAATATTTTTTTGTCTACCTGAGGTACATAACCTAGACGTTTGCCAGGAATTCCACTCTCTTTTGTTCCCGGCTTTTCACCGAAAACAAGAATTTCACCAGACTCCCATTTCTTGAGTCCCACGATGCAGGACAAGGCTGTTGTTTTCCCACAGCCACTGGAGCCCAGCAGTCCATAGCTGTTAGAAAAAGTTAAACATGCCATAATTGCAATTATATCACTTTCCACCGAAAGTTGGTTGTTGGGAACCAACTGAACTTGAAATTAAAAAACATGCAATTTGTGCAGGCTTACATTGTGCCTTTCCGGACATTCATACAAAAGTTGTTAAGCACACGTGGTCCATTCTTATCGTATCCTTTGCAAAGATCTCTGACTAGCACAGCATATTCACACTCCTCCATTGAGTTTTGCTTCTGCAATTTGGGATCCTTTTCAGGAGCATGGTAATGATGATCATTATGGTCGGTATTTATTGGCACAACTACTGTGCGCAGTTCAGCTCTGGAATTGCATTTATCGAGTGCACTTTTGTTGTCAACTAGATTTCCTGCATCCGGAGCCCGTTCCGAACGAACGATGATTTCTGCATTTGGATCCATTTCTATTCCTTGTCAAATTTATTGTTCTTAATTAATTCAATGTGTGGCACTAGGCACTACTAAGTAACATCAACCATTTACGTCGAATTATTCAGTATCATTATTCTATATCATTATTTGGCACGTTTTCAAGTAAACGAACAAACCGATAAAAAAATCAAATTCTTCCTATAAGCACTCTCCAACATTAGTTTTTGTTGCAGCTACCGTAAACCGTGTTCACTGCAAGGGCCACACAGCACAACTGACCACATGCATGATGGTCCAACCAAACAATTCATAAAATGTACTAAAAATTCGTCAAGTTTTTTTTATTGTAGCGAGCACATTCATTTAGCATTCCGGTCCCATTCACTATTTACGCGTCAGTAGATACATCGTCGCAAATCTACCTGCACTTCGTTCACATTGTATGCATACATACGTACCAAAAAACCTTTATACCAAGATTTTTTTTAAAGCTTGCTCTGCTGCTGATGATATGATGATAAGTCTATGAAAATATATTCAACTGTCCAGCAGCATTCGAGTCCAGGCTAGGTCACTTTCGCTAAAAAGTTGCACATAACAAGCTTGACAAACTAATTCAACATCAATTCAGTATGCAACACACGAAAAGTTTGGTCAAGTGGTCACTTTTCGGATGGACACATCAACATGTTTTAGCTTACCTACGTACATATTTTCGTGAATTTTTTTTCTTTCTTTTCTCGACAATTCCACAGCAAAAATTCCATGAGAATACCAAAATCAAACTGAATAACTAAAAAAAATATATATATGTCTTTTAGTGACTGCTAACTGGCTGTATGATAATAAGTTACAGCTTTACATCAGAAATATATATTTTAACACTAAACCGTTTCCATTCATACATTATTTGTCTTGATATTTATTTGATATGTTTTGCTCTCATGTGGATTACACGAGGTCGTCGGAAAGTGACGAAGAAGCACTTGTAAAGACTATGAAGATGAAATGATATATGTCGTATGGAACTTGAAACTGGTTTCGATACTTTGTGCTTGTTTTAAAATTATTTTGATTACGACGTCATCAAATATATAGAATCACACCACTAATGCTAATACTTTAAGCCACACGGGTGGTTGCTGAAGCATATCAATAAAATTCTAATTTCTATTTGATAAAATGCTGGTTTTATTCTATAACACCACTGCTACACTGCTAGGGTTTGGTCCTATCAGTTTCAAGCTTCTTCGTCTACTTCTCTGGAGGCTACGTGCCAACTTGTCCCAAGAATTGGGAAAACTGGTAGATTTAATTCAACTCGGCAGCACGCAAATGCATACTTTTGCTTGTGACAACTAACATATATTATATGGCAAACCTTTTGTTATTATTATATATGAATGATTGCGATGATAAATAATATTACTGTGTGTTATTATTTCTCTATATACGTAAGCAATTTAATTGTATTGTCTAGATTATGACTCTGAAATTTACTGGATAAGAAAAATTACTTTGCGTGGCTTGCGTATGTCGTCCTATGCTCGCATGCGTATACAGACCAAAAGAACTTTTTTTTCATGCAATCATGCAGATAATAAATATAATGTAAACCTTTGACTACGATGATGATTGATCAAGGAGAAAAAGCAGGTCTTTGAGCAGTCGAGCCAACTGTCATATAACAAGCTGCTTTAATAAAACCAGAAAAGTGTTAAAAATTACAATGTTCAGTACTTACTGGATCGTTTCGTCTACACGTATGTTGTTGGGGGCCTCTACTGAGCTGCTTTGTGATTGAAAAATTATTTAATGGCAATAAAACTGGCATACACAAGTATAACAACTTTCAATTGTAAACTTTAAGCTACGACTGAATCCCATTGCATACATTACATTATTTTTTTTAGTAATTTATTTTATTTATGCTATTTGATAGGATTACCAAAATTCCTTTGGCATTGCAAATTTTACCAGGTATCTTGGGATTATAATGTAATTAAAACACCTCACTCAGAAAGATAACCTATGCTAAGCTAATTTCCTTTGCCATTTGCTGTTACTCGTGCTAATTACCAACTTCTTCCATTCAACAGCTTATTAAATTCCGCAGGGCTGCTGGATAAAATCTAGTGATGATGTGCACTCATATAATATTGTGCAGGTACGGTCAGCTTATTAGCTTTTATTATTACGAATGCTCATAGCATTTGCCTGCCAATAAAGTTATTGAAAACTAGTTTGCTGACTTGAGGGTTGAGTGGGTAATATGGAACATTGACTTAATTCCTTCTCATTGTTTCTAACATTTTACATTTGGTTGGATACACACACACACACACATGTCCGTAAGTAGTTTAATTTGATTAGCTGGCAATTTATTAATATCATTCTATTATTCGCATTCAGTTTAACCTTGTTGGCAAAAACTTTATTTAACACATTGTGGTGGTACCGTATCATATAGTATACAGCAGTAAGGGATTTTCCGTGACCAGTAATTATTATATTGTACTATTCTAATAAGAAGGAAAATAACAAAAAGTTATTTGATTTATAATAACAATTGTGGTTCTGGCAAAGGCAAATCTATTTGTAAGCCTATTGAAACCGCATTAGCAAAATATGCACTGCAAAAAATCTTGTTGGGTGAGATTATTGTAATTGTAGACAGAGCACAGCAGACCTAGTAATATAATCGTAATTTAATGTTATATATTACGTTGTGGATTTTTAAACAATCTTCAGCTGGATCAACTGGACCAGGGCCAGGATTTGTAGGGTATACATGTAACAACTTTTGACTTTTCAGCATATTAAACGAAATGAATAGTAGTATAACAATTTGATGCACCTGTTCTGGTGATGTACGTGACATCAACTACCTACTATCTCTCTACACACCACATACGCTTGTTATGATCAAATTTTCTGGACCACTTTTATAATTTTTGCTTGTTGATTTGATACACATCAGCGCAATCAAAAAATTAAAAAAATGTACATTTTTTTTTAATAATAAAATATACCCCAAGCTACAGTAGTAAATGATATTATCGAATAATTGATATAAATTTTACTTATAGCGTACACGCGAAGAAAGCTAAAGCTTCTTATTATTCATAGGAATTCACCCTTTTGTTGTCAAAGTCCCATGTACTGCCTTTAGCCATTTACAATTTCAATATAAACGCAAATGGATGGGGAGACGGGAGATTAGTTGTACAAAAGCTAAACTGTTGTGTTGATGTGGGGTGGTGTATGTCGGGCGGAGGATCATAATAACATGTGCTTTACCTATTCGAAAAATAACAAACACGAATCAACAACAAAAGTTTTACTTGACTAATAAAATGAGATGACAGTGGTTAGTACTAGTTTGTAAGTCTCAAACGACATTGCAAGTTGCAACCTTGTGCAAGTTTTTTAAATATTTTTTTTGCAGAAAAGGGTTTATAGCGAGCACATGCAGGCACACAGCCAATAATAATAGTTATGCTTATGAATGTGCAAGTTTCAAATGTGCAATTTAAATTTGGAAGCAAAATACAAAGTACACAATATACCAAAAGAAAATACACGTAGATATTTTATCTCATTGACGCACATTCGAGTGACTGGGTGCCACTAATATATTCAAAAAGGAGTGGTGGTAGCGGTAGTCGTAGATTTCAAAAAGCTCCCGTCATCATGCATGCAATCCGGTGGTATCATTGGCCCACAACGCACAAAGAAGACTACGAGACAACAATTTTTCAAAGTGGCTATCCGAATACATTAAAACCATGTTCGTGGTAATCCAGTCCAGACTCTGATATTTTGCTACCTGAATAAAAATGGTTTTGTGCACGCCACGCATTTCTATATCTCTCGTCTTATCCAAAGTACCTTGTGTTGTGTACAGACTATATGTGAATAGATCAAAGTTCATTTGTCATACATATGTTGCAATATCTATTCAACTAATAAAATGACATTTACCGATAGAAGAACAATGTTTATGAATCATGAAATGCATTGTTTGTAATTTCCATTCGAGTTTTTCGTCATCACTGTTCTTAGAAAATCAAATTTCTGACCAAGTACTCTGAAAAGATCTTGGGTTTAGCGTCCTACCACCACACTGTGATTTCCCCGATTAACAACTTTCAATAACCAGTTAAATAAAATATTATTTATCTGCATTCTATTATTATTATTATTATTATTATTATGACGGTCCTTGGAATTTTTAGATTGGTTCATAGAATTTTTTTTAATTCGACTCTCTTTGGAATATTTGCAGATAATAATAATAACACGAGCAACATAATTTTTATAGCAACTGATCGGGAGCCATTTGATCGATAAGATCACCACCATCTTAGTAGGATGCTGGAGTCATTACATCATAACAATGCACAAACGTCCAGCAGATGAGCACAGTAATATTATGCTTTAGTTTAAAATCTATTTTGTATAATAATATACTGCACCCTGTGTGAGATCCAACATACTTTACTTTTCGACGGGTTTTATAGTATGTACATAATATCAAATTGAAGTCATGAATCATGATTACACGCATCATAAAGA
Source organism: Zhuqinia jingwanae (assembly GCA_027744095.1). NCBI lineage: Eukaryota > Metazoa > Arthropoda > Collembola > Entomobryomorpha > Paronellidae > Zhuqinia > Zhuqinia jingwanae. Next base: position 5,125 of record JAHZNC010002612.1, on the reverse strand, counting down.
TTTTGGTAGCAACAATCATCTTAAAAAAATACAAACAAGTTTGGTGGTGATATCCCTACAAAAAAAAGTTGTTGTTGCTGTTGAACAATAGGATAAAATGTGACTTAAAACTTATAAAGAGTACAAATTTCTTTCCTTTTTGTAGTTTTGTAAAAATTGAGTAGTAGTAGTAGTAGTAGTGAAAAAGTTTTTACGAGATACCAATACCGACCTCTAGAAAACAGATCGGATAATGGTGTGTTGTAAAAGATAACCAATTAGACTTACATACCTAGTTAGATGTTATACTTATTATAACACGTATATGTAAAGATATATACTACTATAACAGTGCGACTTTTTTTGAGGTTCACCTAGTTTAAAGAATATGGCATCATATTACATATTATACCTGTTAGGATAACAACAACAGGTACCACAAAATAAACAATCTGCCAAAATTCAATGAAAGAAAAATATCCTTTTTTGGGTTCTAAAATGAAACCAACCTGTCATTAAAAAGTAACAAATTTTGTTTATAAAGCAAAAGGGTATATATTATTCATTATTCCATCCAGTCCAGTCGACTGTGAGATCCTTTGATCCGCAACTTTAAGCAATTAACCTGGAGGGGAATTCCGGGCTTTTTGAACGTTTCAAATAAATTGATGTTATTGAAATTTCATGTCATTATAATCCAAGCTCTATTAATAAATACCTACATGTAAGTTTAATGTTACCACTTTTTGCATTTCGGACATATATGATAATGAAAGAAAGTTTAAAAAAAATCATTTTAATGGAAATTGTTGAAAAGAAAAAAATATCTTACACGGAAAATGATCCGCCTAATAATAGCTAAAAAGATGTGCATAAACTGACGCGTAGCATGTTGTACCTATTCACATACAACACACCCATTAATGTTAATTCACTGAGGAAGGTGTAATAATGAGTGTATCACATAGTAGCTCAACCAGTTCCAGTTCGTCCATTACTACACTGAAAAAGGGTGATGGATGGATTTTTTTAAAAAAAAATTTAGGCTTCTTTTTTTCTTTGTTGCAACACAGTTTATTTTGGCCTTACATCTTGACAAAAGAGCGGTCGAATTGTTTAGCCTACTTCAAAATGTCAAAATCAAAATTTATATTATTATAGACCGCAGCGCAGTAGACACTGACTAATGTATGTACTTTATGAAAGCTTCCTTATTCCGTGATGGAACGATCACATAATAACATATATTGTATTAAGCTGTAACCCTTTTCCAATTTACAGCTCTCTTCTGAACTTATCAACTAGTCATTCATATTCAAGAAGAAGAGCATATATACGTAGTCACTTTTGTATATTGTCTATAGTACTACTAATAAAACCATTAATTGCTTTGTGTTTGCTATCAAGGTACATGGTGCCTTTATGCACCAGTGTTTGTGAAGGTGATGTGAATGTGAATCGTATATACATATGTATCCAGATGGCATACAGATATCATCGTTCCAGCTGCCATAATTGGAATTTGGAATATGCAAAAGAAGAAAAGTACATAAATGCTAATTTTTCCAAGATTATTATACTCTTTTTTTTCAAACATTTCAGCTTCATTATGCATTTACCTTAATTTATTAATGAATACGTGGGGGGTTGTGATGGGGTTGAAAATTGGTATGCCATATACTTGAGAACAATTTAATAATATGTGAAAATTAGCGTAATATTATCACGTGATCCTGAAAAAGTTGTTATTTTTATACAAACCTTTGTATAGCATTGACTGATCTGATAAACAGGTGTAAAATTTAAACTCACAATATTTAATTTAATAGGGAAATGTATCATTAGTTTTTAGCCGATTAGTGAATGCGCATATGCATAATCCTTCCTTTCGTTACCACCTTCATTTATTCATGTACTACCGTGTTTACCCATGCAAAGATCATAGTTTCACAGGAAAATCTTAATCGGATTTTGTAAAGGCGACCTTCAGTCATTATTACCCAAAATGAGCCTGCAATCCATTTATGGTGCATATAATATATCATAATCACAATACAATTTGTTCTGCGCTTAGATAAAAGCTACTTTATGTTCTTGACCAAATCTTGCAACTTTTCCGTCGACAGAGTCGTAGTCGTAGGTCGTAGGCTTGCAGTTCAAATAATTCATAACTATGATTTATTTTAATATTTTGGACATAATTAAAACAACATTTGTATGTAAAGAATATTAGCTCCATTTCAGTTTATATATATTTTTTTAAACTTGTTGGACAAAAACAACAACATGGTTGACATGTACCTGTGGCAGGCTCAACTCAAGTATTTTGAACTTGAAGTATAGTAGTAGGTGGGAAATGGTAAACACAACGTGACTCACGGAATTGTATGCTGTATACACCTGATCATCATCATCTTACAGCAAGGTGTGGAGAATTAGGTATGCACCAAGAGTACCAAAATCATTAACTAGAGGTGTATTGTTTCTAATAATGATGAATAAGGAACAATACGGCAAATGCAGGGTTAAAAGCAACTAAAGTGTTTTTATCATGATCATGATCCTCCTAAAGGACGAACTTTGATCCACACAAAATTTACAAAGCAGGCGCACACATACATACATATATCATTATAGAGATCATTCTTCATGAGAAACAGGTACCACATCACACATCAAATTTCTTAATTAAGTATTTACATGCTCGCAACTTGAGTAGTGTCAGAATGAAATATTGTGACCTTATTTAGTCTTGACTTGAAAAGGAAAAAGATTAAACCTACTACTAGTACTACTGTATATGAAGAATCTTCATTGAAGATGAGCAAAAACAAAAAGTACATGACATTTTGCATTGCATTCCCACGCTACTCATCATACAAACAATGACACACTCTGCATGCTAGAATCCCGTGTGAATTTTCTTGATAATTTTAGACATCAACATTAAGTTAGCATGAAAAATATATTTAAAAAAAATATATACATACAGTTATGCAAGTTCAGCCTCCAACCATGACCTGCGTCTCATTATCATCATGCTGCTGCATTGGAACCTACATTATATGCATCTAATGCGAAAGATAAATATATTGAATTAAACCGTGCATGATTGCTTTACTTTAATAATGGATTTAAAAAAGTTAAAGTGCATAAGTGGATCGGGAAAACCAGTATGTCAAGAAAATAATAATGTTTGCGACGTGTGAGTACTATTTCGAAAACTGGAAACTTAACAAAAAAAGACAACGGCATTGTTTTGTTAGATAGGTTTATGATATGTGTCATATGTTATCCTTGTTTTCGTTTCGTTTCTTGATGGCATCCATCAAGAGCAATATGATTCTTGTTGCATGAAAAACATGAGTTATGTAGTAAAAAACAACTTAAACACTTTATAGGGTTTCTTATGAATTTAAACTGCTTACCTTGTAGTAGTAGTACGTCTCGATGACTTGAAGCAAACAAAGGAAAAATTTTATGTGCATGTTTTCTCAACAAGTAAACCCAACCCTGACCTCAGCTTTTTCAAATAATACTGACGTCGTTTCATGTGTCAAAAATTTTCACCTGTCCGAGCATTTTTTTTTTCGGGGAAATTTAGTTACGCATTGCAAAAGATGTGACCTCTCTCTTGATAGATGACTAACACAACAATTCATGCCTGTCTAAGCTGATGGAAAAAACTTTTGTAAACAACAACTTTAAAACCCCATGTAATACATTTTTTCCTTGTAGAATCATTTCATTACATAACATTTCTTGAAGTACTTCCTTCAAGAAATGTCTGTAAGATCGTGAATAAGTTTTTTTATGTTTTTGTTTTGTTAACATTCTTTCCGCTTTACTCATAACATAACTTTTCTTATGAAAGGCAAAAAACCACTGTAAGCATTACCTAAACCAACATTATTCATAAATTTACCGGTGATGGGAAGTATAATCTGCTCCGTTTCTTCTTCTCTGGTAATCCTACATGAATGCCTACAAGTTGTACTTACTACGTAAGCTTAATTTTATAATGTAATATTAGTATTTTTTATTATCATTATTATATTTTTTATTCATAATTGCATGCATAAAACCCCGTTGCGGTTCCATGCGAATGTGATTAATAATATCCTGCGCGTAAAGATGAGTATCCGCCATGACGGCTTGATGAGATTTACTGTGAAATATTACTACTTGCAACTTCAATGAATAAATATTTTTGTAAAAAAAGTACATGACATGCGTTTGGCAGAGGACCTAACATTTCTCGATTTCTCACACGATTAAAACCCATTTTGGAGTGTGTCTGTTGTAAAAAAAAACCCAACAGATAGCTTCCCTTTCTTAATGACACAACAGAAGGTATAATAATTATTATACATTATCCTCAACTTACCATTATGGGAATTATGATGGTAAGTCACTGCGTACATCTGTATAAAAGTATAGTAGTTGTTGCAATCGTCTGTTTGTTATGGTTATTATTAGGGATGTCTGTTTGAATTACATCTTACCAGCCCGCAAACAAATGTGTCGTTAAATCTTATACAGAATATGTCCAAGAATGTGAACTATATAACAAGCAAATATATAAAGTGATTTTATCGACATGACACGAATTTAACACTGGCAAAAGGCACTTGGTTTTTTTTAAATGCAACGAAATTATTGTTTTTTTCATTAACAGAAACTGCGGAAGCATACACACATCATAACCTACGTATTGTAAAAAGTGCTATTGGTATATTATTAAAAAGTCGTTCTGTCTGCATCATCTTATGTATATGCCAATTAGTTCCATGTCTTTGTTAAACCAAACTGACTTGTTTGTTGTGGAAAATTTGCTTCCAGATCAAACAAAAAAATTGCAAAGATATTATTATGACAAATGGACATACTGGTAATAGGACCTTCCGCCTTAACAAGCTTGTTGCATTTTTCAGTACTGCAACCTGCAATGATTCCTCTGTTGATTCTTATCACTAACGTCTGCTTGGTACCTTTTATTAGCTATTATATATCTGTTTAATGTTTTACACATGACGAGTGTGTTCGCGTGACGCATAGGACACGTTAAATACCAAGTAAATAAGATTGTTCAATATCCAGCCACACGGGCAATCATTTCAGTATAACAACGTGCAAAAAACCCATA